>WAAG01042949.1:29305-42996 GCA_013390105.1 Tichodroma muraria | reverse complement strand
TTGGCGCAGCCGCGGCCGAGCCACCCCCCGGGCCGCCCGACCGCCGCCTCCACCCGCTCCTGGGGCTGCTCCTGCTCCCGGGGCTCCACCCGCTCCCGGGGCGGCGCCACCGGCTTCCGCGAGTGCGTGCCCTCCTCCCCGGGGCGCAGCGGCTCGGCCAGCGCGAAGATGGGGTCACGCGCCCTGCGGAAGGGAGCAGAGCGCGGCGGTGGGCGCTGGAGGCGGCCCCGGGCCGGGCGCTCCTACCGCACAGGGCCCGGGCCGCTCACCGGTCGTAGCGCGGGATCTCCAGCCCCAGCTCCGCCATCAGCAGCCGCATCACGTCGTCGCAGCGGCCATGCAGCTTCAGGGCGGCCAGGTCGTCCTTCGGGGTCCACTGCGAGCGACAGCAGAGGCGGCTGAAGGCAGCTCCCCGTGGCGGCAGCGGGGCTTCTGCCCGGGGCCTGGCAGGGGCTCGGCCCCACACATCCGCAGCCCCTTGGCTCACACCTGTCCAACCCAGCGCCAAGGGCTTTATCTCACCTGCAAGTTCACAATATACAGCTTGGGCCGGCGTGTGGGGGGCTTGCTCATGCACCAGAGCCGAGGGTATTTTTTCAAAACCTGCCACAAAGCACAGAGGATCAGCACAGCCACAGGCACACGCAGCTGTGAACCGTATCAGTGAGAGGAAAAGGAATGTATTACCAGGAGGGGAAAGAGGGAGGAAGAGAGACTATCACAGATGTTGGGCGAATCCTGACACCAGAGTTTACAGTTGTCTGTTTGGGAGGAGACTGCTCAGCACCAAGGTGTATTCACCAAGAGGGAATGCTGCTAACAATCTTCACCGAGTCTCTAAAGTTACCTTTAAGCTGGAACCCAGACAAAGAATCACATCTGCTTTGCTTGCAGCTTCTGTTGCTGCTTCCCAGTTCAGGGGCTGTCTCAATGTCCCCTTCTCCCCAAAGTGGACGATTGTATCTCTCAACTGTGCCCCACACTTGTGGCACATCCTGCCCGTGTGATGCCTGTGCAGGGCTGTGCGCTCTGTCACATCGAACACTCGCACGTACTCTCTGTTGGGTGTACAGGAAGTGCAGACCTGGTGCAGGATGAAAACAGAAACTCCGTCACATCATCACCATCCCACCCACGAGAGGCGAACAGGAAGCCTCTTCTCTTGGAAGAAAAGCATTTTTGGGGACAACACGGAAGTTGTAGACAGAAGCATCAGATGTAGACAGATGCTAACTTGGAAAACCTCAAGGGTTTTTTTGAAAACCAGCAAGTGCAGCCACAGGCAGCCTTTGGCTATATGCTGGGAGGGATTTCAGAGAAGGGCTGAGGAAGAGACATCAGAAGCAAAAGGCTCCAGCACGTACAGAGAAAGAGCTACAGAGTTGGGTTCAGTACTTTCTAAGTAGTTCAGCCCAAACCTGATGGTCTGAAGACAGGAACTGCACACAGGCCAAGCCCTCGTACTAATTCCTTCTGAGCTAGTAGCACATCAAGAGTTTACATTCTCTTTTTGTGAGGCCACTTAACATTGACTTTTTCCTGCTCTGGCCACTTACCTCTATGTACATGTTCCCATGAAGCTCAGAGATTGCAGCTCGGGGTAACCCGCTCCGCAGGTGCAGCCCATCACAGTTCTGAGACACCACATGCTGCACCTTGAACAGAATATAACACTGAGCTCCTACAGACCACACAGATATCTCTCCAAGCATGTGTTGCACATGTCCCAAATCACACCAACAGCCTGTACATCAGAGCAGGACCCACAGAGGAAGAGCACGGTGAACAGACCTTTGTGAAAGCTAAATGGAAAGCCTCCTCCTGCTAAACAGAACATTTCTAGGGCTGGCTGATTTGTGACCAGGCTCACCATGTTGGCTACATGTTAAAGAGAAGGCACCGGGGAAAACCTGCCAGAGCTGCAGCCTGCAGCTTACTGAGGAAGGCTTGGGCAGATTTTCCCACATGGATATGCAGCCACTTGAGCCAAAAATATAGTCAGACAATTATTCTGAAAAGCCTTCTCTTCCCTGCTGGGTTTATCATTCTTAGGCAGAGGAACATGAGTGAGGTGAGGAAAAAATATCTTACCAGATTGTGCTTGTGCAGGCAGGCAATGCTCATATGAGTGAGTGTGGGCTCTGCCTCACTCAGGTCTGCCGCCCTGACAAGAAGCAAGGGGGAAAAAAAATTGGAATTGCCATTAACCTCTTCCAGTATCAGCTTTCTGTCACACAGTTCAGAATTTGGCTCCTCACCTGATGCTCCTGCCCTTCTGCATCAGTGTCCAAATGCCATTGGGGCCTCTGTAGTCTGGGATTGAAGCTGCCTGTCACCAGGAGAGAAAACCAGGCCTGACGGGGGCAGGGTTGTCACAGACACCCAGGCCCAGCCAGGACAACCACAGACACCTCCATCCATGGCTGATTTTTCATTCACTCTAAGTGTTCCAGCATAGCTGTTCCCTAAACGCAGGGAAACCTCCTCATATGTTTTCTCTCTCTCTCTTTTATGTTTCAGCTCTCATTTTCACCTCTAGTGTTAGCTTTCTCCAATTTTACCATTATGGACTCCCTCCAGAACTCTTTTTCATCCTTTGTACTTCCCATTTCCCTACACAGAACTCCATTCTTGAGCCTTTTCTTATTTTCCCTAGACTCTGATTCTGGCACCTCACACTCAGCATCTCTAGCAAACGTGCAGGTGACATGAGCCCTCAGCCCCCTGCCCTGACTCATGCTCCCTTTCAGCAGAGAATGGAGTAACAGAGCTCACACAAAGGTGACAGATGTCACATTAGAAGAGGTAGAACCAGATTGCTGCTTTGACCCAGGCTGCTGCAGCAAAACAATTCTCAAACTGCTGTTTATAAATCCCAATAATCCCAGCTGTCTTTGCATGTCTGACAACACATATAACATTCCTGAGCTAACTGGCTTGAGGTTTTACACGAAGTCATTGAAGAGACCCGAGTGAGGCAAGACCAGTGTTCTCTTGCTCAGGCTGTGCGTCCTGCATGCAGCCGGGGGCAATGTGGCCACAAGATCTCCCTGGGCAGCAGGAACGACCCTGGGATGCAGCCTGGAAACTGCGCTGGCCATGGGACCCAGGCAGCACCCCAGGCTCACCCTCACGTCCTGTGGTTGCTGAGAACCAGGCAAGAGTCCCCACAGCACCGCCCCCCAAAGGGGCTGCAGCCACTGCCCCCAGACCCACCGTGCTGATCCCGGCGCCCGTGTAGATGACGAGGTGCCTGGCATTCCGCACAGCTGCTGCCAGCTCAGCCGCCTTTCGCTTCAGCTCCTCGGGTTCATCACACACCTGGAAAACACCTCAGCAGGTTCACACGGATCACAGACACACTACGCTGATGAGTCAGAAAGAGCAGGGATCTCCCCAGAAGGCTGAAGAAGGGCTTGGGCCAACCATGAAAAACAACACAAACACAACATTAACAGTGGTTTCCAAACGAAAAGGACATGGGCATTGTTCATGGGAGGATCACGGGAAAAAAGCTTCCTGGAGACCAGAAGCTGCTGACCCACCCTCTTGGGAGACCTGCCCACGCAGCAATACGCGCCTGGTGGCACGCTAAGAGACACAGGGCAGTCCCCGGAGGGCAGACGGATTCTCGGTACCGGGGCGCAGCAACTGTTCACCGAGGACGCCTGCGGCTGCAGAACTCGGCAACAGCCAGCCCGGCGGCGTCCGCCCCGTCTCTCCCTGCCATCACCGACACGGCTTCCCCGCCGCCCACCTCCTCCTGCCGCCGCCGCAGCCGCTCGCGCCGCTTGCGGCGCCGCTCCAGCTCCCTGACGATGTCCTCGCTCTCACTCAGCATCTGGCACTCCTCGGGGCTCCGCTCCGCCGGCGGCTTCCTCCAGATACGGGATACCTGCCCGGTGCACACGCGTGGTCACGGCGGCCCGCAACGGCGAGGTGGAACGGGTCGGGCCGCGTCGTACCGTACCTGTCTTCGGCGGTCCCGCTGCTCCTCCTGTTGCAGGATCTCGGCGCGCGCCGCCGCTTTCCGCTCGGAGCGGCTCAGGCTGCCGCCCGCCGCCATCGCCCGGAACCTCCGCGCCTCCGCCGCCACCGGGCTCAGCTCCGCCGCTTCCGCCTTCCGGACAGGGCGTGCGCGCGCCGTTTCCGGCACCGCCCCCCGCGCGGCAGCGCCCCCTGGTGCCGGGCGGCCCCCCAAGGACGCGCAGGCGGCGGCTGTTGAAGCGCTTTATTGTCGCGTACAAAGGCGGCGGACACTGTACAGAATAAATAACGGCAATAACTTAGCAATAAATACCGCCTGCACCGAGCCTGGAGCCCTCTGTCCTCTTTCTGTCCGCCAGCCTCGGCTCCGGCCGGGAGCGACTGCACACAATTCACGAGATACACAAATCCCGGGGGTGCCGGGGACGCCCCCCAGCCGGGCTGGCGCAGGGCCCCTCCCCAACGCCCCGGAACGGCACCAGGAAAAGGAGAAAGGGAACACGACACCCTTCACACCAGGAAACCAAACGGACGAGCACCTCAGGAACAAGAATTATCATACTCCAGAACATTATATACGAGAGAAAGGTCAGCGTGAGGGCTCGGGCAAGGGTGGCCTCACACGGGAACGGGAAGCCAGTTGGCAGGACACGGGATCCCCGGAGCCGGACGGGAGACTCCTTGACACTGCGGAAATACATCACTCGGGGTCCTACACTTCACTGAGAACAAAACCAAAACCATAGGAAAGCAACACTCAGGGGACCGTGACCTCACTGACATCCAGCCCGGCACCCACAGAGCTTGTTCAGCACAGTGGCACCCTTCAGTCACAGCCTCGCACCTGCTCCTCCCTCACGCCCTGACCTCACCGAACACACGGGCCCTTGGAGCAGACCCGGGCTCCGACAACGAGGGGCAGCGCAGAGGAGGACGAAGGACGTGCGGGGCACTCAGCACGGCTGCCAGCCCCGTCCAGGCCCGGTGTCACCCGGCCTCGGGGTGGGGGGGGACTGGACACACCCTGCCACAAAGCACAACAGAAAGCTAATTCTCCGTGGCTGCAGGGGTTGGCCATCGTTGTGTTGGTGCTGCTCTCCTCACACCAGAGGCTCCAGCTGTGGAACCAAGATCCTAATCGGCCCCATACACACCTTGCCCGCTCCTTTGGCCCAGATCAGGATTCAGCTGTGTTCCGAAGGGCTCTGGCCGATTCAGTCTCAGGCTGGGTCTAGGAGGGACTGGGCTGGGAATGACACCTCAGGACAACTGGATGCCTCTGTGTTCTGTAAAATCTCACTTCTTCCAGTAACCACGCAACCAGCTGAAAGATCAGAGCCTGCTGTGCAGTGTGTGGCCTGTGTAGTGAATAGCTGGAAGTGGCATGTCAAACACTTCAGAGAAGAGAAAGTCCAGGGCCAGAAGGGGGAAGTCTGGAGGCAATGTTCTAACCTGCTCCTCCTTTGGGAAGTTTACTTGGAAAAGCATTCCTAACAACTCCCTAAACTCCCTATCAATCAGAGCAAGGCTGATCTCCTCCAGCATCAACTCCCTGCTCCTCTCCTGCCACACTGCAGCTTTTCTCAGGCTGACCTGCTCCACCACTCAGGGGACAGCAGTACCAGTTCAGCAATGAGAAGCATCCCCAGAACCTCTCCGGGATGGCCATAGCCCTCCAGGAGACTGTGGCTTCACTTGTGTTATCCCAGTCTGCACCCTCCACTCAGATCTTCAGCAGCCAGGAGATCACATGGGCTTCCCCCTCATGCCCTGCTTCTCTAAAACTCAGTAAATCAGCTCAAATCTTTGGAAAGGGGAGAGGGGAGTCAAAGTGTTTGTGGAAACAAAGCCTGGCCACAAACAGGTTCTCAGCTGCATCACAGCTGTGAGTCTGAGCACTCTCCTAACACCCTGAGCAGAAGCTGCCCCAGGAAGGACAGTAATCCTGCCACAGCTCACTGGCCAGCAATGTGTAGACACCAGGGACTAGCCTGTCCCATGTTGCCCCCCTTGTTGCGGACTTGACCTTATTGTTCAGGTGAGCCATGAGCACAACACAAGTTCTGACCACAGGATCTAATTCCGGAGCTAAACCCCATCAGTCTTCTCCTAAGAAACCTGGACAAGTCTCCCTCACCTTACTTCTCTGACAGGTTTGCTGCAGGAAGGGAAGTGCAGCGTTTTTCCTCTCCAGATAACCAAGCTAACCTGGTGTTGGCTACTCAGCTGCCTGTGCTCCTGTCACACACTGGGCATCGCTAAGCGTCACTACCTCGCTGCACCAGCCAGCCATTCTTGTCTTCAAAACCAGCAGCACCTTTGCCTATGCACCAGAAACCTTCTGGAGAATTCAGAGAGATTCCAACTCAATCTCTCAGTCAACTTTAAGCAAAACGACAACAGTGTGAAATGACAGCACATGGCAAAGGCACCAGCACACCACTGCGCCGCACGAGAGCTTGGGAAGCAGAGCGCCCAGCACAAGGGGACACGACAGAAACTAGCAAGGTCAAGAATAAGTCACTTTTGGTACAATTGCAAAAAGATATCAAACAGGACTTGCCTCTTTTTTTGTCTTTTTCTAAGTTTTATAAATAAAGTCTGATAACTCTTTATAAAAACTAACCTCAGAGCCACAAACAGTTTGCGGGAGGTTCATGAGAAACTTTAAAATTATTTATTTATTAACTTTTAACTAGCAAAGTCTCTGAGAATATTTCCCCACTCATATGGTCAAATATTCTCGCCTTCTCAGGTAAAAAAGCTGACTATAAATACGCTCTTCTCTTCTGTCCAATTTTAAACTTAGATAATTTAATAACTCTTAAAATGATGTTTCTCTCTTTAAATAAAGGGCTATTTAACCACATAAACTGGTTGTGTAAACCATCACACTAGAGACACTTGATACCCTCAAAACACGGGAACAACTAGTGATTTTGGTCTTGTTCAGTGCAACGCATTAGGCACAAAACCGGCCTGCAGTCAACACAATACCGCTGCTCCCTTCTTCCCTCCCAGGGTGCTGGGCCCTGCAGGGCCTTAGGACCTCAGCAGCAGGACACAGCAGCGTTGTCCTTCCCACCACTGCCAGTTCACACAGCTAACGTCACGGATGTCTGAGGGAAACCCACAGTTAGGGCACAGAGGCACACCTAGAAAGGAATAAAAACGTATGACACAGAACACCCCAACTCTAACTACAGGTACCAAAGGAGACAAAAGCAGCAGGTTCAGGCGCTGAGATGCACCACCTGGAAGAGTCATGAAATAAAGCCTTTGGAAGTGACTGAAAATTAGGGTTCCCAGCCCCCAGGAAGAAAGCTTTCCTCGGGCCACTCCTCCACCCTTCTGTCAGCCACGCTGCACGGATTTTCTTTGGGTAGAAAACCAAAATCTCACAGTCTGTCCCCAGGGCACCTGAGGGCTACAGACTGCTGGGTGGGAAGCTCTGTCTGCACAGGACAAGGGATGCATCACCACTGCTCATACCAATCTGGACACAACAAAATAAACCGGAGCGATCAGCGGGCCAGTCCTGGGCCAAGTCAAAGGAACCCAGACCCGTGTGGGGAGGGCTTGTGCTTTGGGGATTCCAGGCTGGTTTTGTGCCTAACTGCCCTGCACAAACAAGCTCAGGCAACGCTCACTTCACTAAGACCGGGCGTCCGTTTTGGATTTCACTATTGTGATGACACTAGTAGTAGCAACCTTGCCAGGGACAAGGGGCCCCATACTGGAGGTGAGAGGCCCCCGTGCAGGGGTCACGGGGCTCCGGGCCACGGTTCTGGCGAAGTTCTGAAGAGCCTCGTATTTGGAGCGGAGAGCATCGAGTTCCATTTTCATGCTGGCGTTCTCTGAGGCCAGCTTCTCCACTTCTTGCTGCAGCTCTGCCTTCTGCTTCTCCAGTTCCTCCTTCTGGGTGACGCGCTTCACCCTGCAGCTGGCTGCGTAACCCCGGTTCTTCAGCGTGCGCCGACGCTGCTTCAGCTGGATGATCTCCTCTTTTGACAGGCCCCGAAGATGCTGGTTCAGTTCTCGCACAGACATGGTCACCAGCTCCTCATCTGTCAAGCTGGTCCCATTCTCGCCTGGCTCCCTCTTCACCTGGGAGAGAAGGCAGCACACACTTGTGAACCTGAGGTGGCTGCCTACATCCATCCCTGCACCCCTTTCCTCCACCCGCCGCATTACCTTCAAGGCCTTGTTTCCTTTGTTGGGGGTCGTCATAACACGACAGCCTTGTCAGCTGGGTTCTGGAAGGGAAGGAAGGTCAGATTAGCACCTGGGACACAGCAGAGCCCACAACATTCCTCTGACAGGGTCCAGCAGCAACACACCACGGTGCTCCACATCTGGGTCCCCTGCTCACCCCCACCTCAGAAGACATTCAAGAAGCTGCCAGCTGAGCTGGACTCACAAGGAGCAGACTCTGTCCCTGAGCAGAAACTGCTGCCCTTCCACACCTCTGCTCCCATGGAGACTTTGTGGCAATGCTGGTTTATTTTTTATGGTGCGGGAAATGAAAAAAACTGTGAGGAGTCAGAATATATATTCTGGAAGCCACATTTTTTAAAATAGCCTTGCAAGCAGCAGGCAGGGTCCAGAGCATGGCTGCTCCAGGCCAGTCATGCTGACTCAGCAGGCTGGCACTCTGCACCTCTTGCTCCCAGCCTCATCCTTGTCACTCCCAAGCAGGGCAGGTTACCTTAACACGCCCTTCCAAAAGGTGCCCAAGCACAGCTCAGAAGCTCCCCAGTCCTACCAGATTCCAGATGCCCCCAAGGAAGCAGCCAATATGGTTCAGTAAGACATTACCCTGAGGAAGGGGTACAGGGCAAGCCTTGGCCACACTGGAATTCCATCACAAATTTGGGCTGATGCCTCAGCAGCCTGTCTCTCCCAATCACGCAAAACTGACCCCAGTTGTAGGTCTTTTCTATAAGAAAGTACCTGTCAATCCCTGGCATGCCAGGACCCAGAAACACCTTCTTCCTCGTTTAACTTCAGAGCCAAGACGTGCTCAGAAGAAAACAAAGATTAAAGGTGCCACAAAACAGAGCAGAGTAGACTCCTTCCCTGCCATGGAAGACAAGACTTCAGAATTGGTAAGAGCAATTCCCAGGCCTCCTTTACAGAGACTTAAACGCAGGCTCCTGCTTCTTTCCCCACATACCGCCTCCTCTCGCTTTTCAGGCCAGAAAAAGCCTTTTCAGGTCAGTGCTACTACACTGCCCAAGGAATTGGTCCACACAGATACTACCTGACAGACATGGCTGTGCCTCAAACAGCCCAAACTGCACTCCCCTCTCAGCCCAGACTGCACCCACTCAGCCCTGGCCAGTATTCCTGTGCAGCCTACAGGTGTCTCTGCCCCTTTCATCTCGCAGCTGTCAAACAACAATTTTGCTTGCCCCTGCCTTACTCCCATCAGGACCTATGTCCATTACAGACCAGAACCAAATGCACACATCAGCAAATATGATTTTGTGCTCTTCCAGCAGTTGTGGCACAGGCTCCCTACAGTGCATCTATGACCTATGGGAGGTGAAGAGGACTAGCAGTCCCCAAAACACCAGCAGAGATATTCCTGAAGCCTGCAGCCTGCCAGGAGCCAGGCTATTTATATATACTTAGAGGACAATGCTCCTTCCAACAAGATGTCTGGCTACACCCGACCACACTGGCACAGGCACGGTCGTTTGTTGCCCAAGGAAGGCAGCTGCAATGAGGCAGGACAGGCAGCACACGAGTGACTGCTGCACAAAATCAATTCTTCCCTCATTCCCAGACCGCTGTTTATTCCTTCTGTTCCTACCTGGTAAACAACATGTCTGCTGGGAAAAGGGGAGAGGAAAGGGAATAGCTGGAGAGACCAATGTGCATGCCCCTGCAGCACTTCCATACCCCATCCTCTTGCAAGTGGAAGGCATCAAGGGCAGGTATGGTCAGTGGGACCATGGGAATTTGCTTGCCCTGTGGCACTAAAGAATTTACAGCTGCCTGGCCAGCACACAGGGTCCTCACACTGGCCCTCATTACAGCAGACTCAAATGAAACAACCAGGGCACACACATACTGCATCAGGCAGGGCACTGGGACGAGTGCTCCTCAGCGGGCTGGGGAATGGCTGGTGCTGGCAGAGCTAGACACAACAGAGGCAGCTACTCATTCCTGCCTCAGCACTCTCCAACACAACACCCTCTCAGGCAGGAGCCTCTCACAACAGCCATCAGAGCTGCAACAGGACTGTCCCCAAACAACTGGTGATCCCACCCCTTCAAGGTGCAGCAACACACAATGCAGTCAGTAAAATGGGAAGAACAACCTGAAGAGTTTACTGGGTCCCATTTTAACCGGGATGTTTGGCAGCTCACAAAGAGGACACCCAGAGAACTGGCGACAGATCAGAGACCAAACTTTGCCTTACTCTCCAGACTGCTGATGGATCAGCTTTTGATAGCTTCCTGAAGAAAGATCACACTGAAAAGTGCCAAACACTATGGCTGCAATGAAGAAACTGCAGCCTCGACACATTTCCCCAGAGCTCAAAAGGCCTGAACTCAGCACAAGCACAGCCAATTCTCTCCTCAGCTCAGCAGCAGTACACGGGAACTGACAGCACCACGCATGATCCAACATGGGCCCTTCTCCACACTCCTGATGCAGAACCCTGCCACGAGCCCCATGTAAACACAGTGATGTCACCTGCTCCAGGCTGTGCTCCTCCACGGGCTCCACTGCACTGGCAGGCACAGAAGCGTGGTTTGTCAGCAGTGACGGGGCACACTGCACAAAAACATTCTCTCCCAGTGTGGATTTCATACTCTGTTTATTTGCTTGCCAGCAAATTAGCTCACACAGTCTCATCCAATGACTCCACAAATTACCTCTGTAGCTAAGACAGTGCCTCCTGTGTTCCCCACCCTAGAGGTCCCCTGGTGAGGTCATCCAACCCTGAGCATTTCCACGGCAATTTTTTCCTGCCCACTTAGTTGGTTTCAACTAAGGTTCAAGGAATCTGCCCACTTCGTTGGTTTTAACTCTTCTCACACTGCTAAAGCAGAGGGCCAGCTCTGAGAGACTCCCTCCCACCCTTGGTAGTGCCCTTCTCCGACCGAATAGCTCGAGCCTCACATATCCCGGCCTGCCAGAAATGTCCCCAGCTCTGAACAGCGTGACCGACCCGTGCACAGCACAGACACACCCAGACCCTCCTGGTCAGGCACTGCAGGCCCGCGGGAGCAGAAACCCGGGGACACCCCACTCGGGGGACACTGCAGCGCCAAGCACTGGGCAGCCCCTACGGAACAGGGGCCAGAACCTCCCACCCGCACGCCTGCAGCCACCAAGTAGCCCGAGGACAAGGCACGGACTGCAGGCAGCAGGGCTGTCCCGCCTGCCTCTGCTCTGGGAACTGGGCGAGACGCCCCGATGGCTCCTCACCCTCCCGGCCCTCTCGTCCTCGGGAGGAGAATCACAGACGACGGCGAACACCCGCGGCGAGGGGCGGCCGCCCGGCGGGAGGCGGGGCCTCGCACCCGTACCGGCGGAGCCGGAGCGCCCGAAGGCGCGGCGGGATTGAGAGGGGCAGGCTCGGCCTGAGGGCAGCCGGTCTGTAACACGATCGGGGCAGTCGGCAACCGCGGGAGGGAGGGGCCGGATGCGCTCGCGATGCCTGCGGGTGGACGCGGGAGGCGGCGGCGGGCGGGGCTGGGGCCAGGCCCCGGGCCAGCGCCCCGCGCACCTGTTGCTCGGCCGCTGAGCGGGGNGACTCACGAGCCGCCGCCGCCGCCGCTCACGGACTCGTCACGTGATATTTGGGTCACGTGGCTCCATTCATGAAGCGCCCGGTGCTCCCGCCCCGGGCCTTAAGGGGGCCGCGCGCTCTCTCCGGGGGTACCGTGGGCAGTTCCGCACCGGGCCGGCTCCTCCCGCCGCCGCCCTCGACTTCCCGGCCCGGGCCGAGCGCTGCCGCTCCACCAAAGTGCTGGATCGGCCGCGGATCAGCTCCCGCTATCTCTGGCAGCGGCCGCCGGTCTCCTGCTGGTCTCCTCGCCGCACATCGCGCGTTTCAGAGCGCGCGGTCCCTCGGCCCGCACCGGCGGGGCCCTTAGCGCCGGCGGCTCCTCACTCCCTTGGGGCTGCGCCCGCAGTCCCCCTAAGCCGACGGCTCCGCCAGCGCTGCTCCCCGGTACGGGGCCGTGTGCGGCGAGCCCTGCCCGCAGCGTTATGACCGTGGCCACTACTCTGCTCAGAATCGCCGCTTTCCCAGGTCACGCCGGGCTCGCTCCAGCTGTTCCCAGCCCTTTTGCTACAGCTCTGCGTCCATGACACACACCCTGGTGCCCAGTTTGCTGCAATGCTACAGGCAAAGCAGGGAGAACAAGACGAGCACACCAGAGAAAGGCGAGGGGCAAGTGAAAGGTGCAGTAATGAAAGTGGGCAGACAGGGGTTAAGGAGAAACCATCCTCCATAGGAGAGAAGCAGGGGCTGGGCTCGGATCTAGCAGCAGCACTGCTGCTCTCCACTCTGTGCACAGGGGATTCGGCCCGCAAGCCTTGCAGCTCTTGTAGTCCCTGATGGGCTGGGTTTCCATCTGCTGCGGTGGCCAGCTCAGTTACAGTTCTATAACCATCTAGGAAGTTCATCTATAGCTCTGTCTCTCTGGGAGTACCCAGAGGTCTCCCTGCAGAGGGGCTTAAGCTCAGGCATCCATTCATTCTGCATCCCACTTTTTCAGCCAAGTGGGAACTCTTTCCACAACACTCCCTTGCATTTTGCATCAGCCAATATTTCATCCATCTGACTTCAAACTTGGCCTTTCTGCACAGGTGTTACAGATCCTGAGCAGGAAAGGAAGGAACATATGATACCCGAGTATTCCTGACCTAGTGGCCACTGCCAATGGCAAGGGATACCCCAGTCAAAACAGTTGGGATTAGCCACAGCTCTCATCAGAGAAGCAGTTTTTTATGTGAAGAGGAGTAACCATCTGTCATACCTATAGGGTCATACCTTGCTGGCAGCCAAAAGCCTAACACTAAAAATACTTTACCATCACTAGCACCTCAGAGACAGCAGGAAATGTAAAAACTCAGTACCCCTCCACCCACCAAACCACTGAAGCAAGGCCAGCAGTAAAGGAGAGGCAGCGAGAGGTCACGGTTCCCCAAGCCAAACTGAGCAGAGAAGGGGCGGCCACTGGAGAGAAAAGGAGCGTGGTCCGATGCTCACGCCACACATCTCTCTAAGTGGTGGGAGATCAGGCAGAGGCACATGGTCCAGTCCAAGAGGTGATTCTGGGCCCAGCCCCTGATGTACCATGCAGCACGGTGTTTGTGTGGCAACATCTGCTCCAGCTAATAATGGCAGTGACAGGACATAAGCTCTAACAGCATGTGGTAGTTTAACCTGATTGGCCAATGTGTAATATTGACACTTGATTAAGCCAATGAAAGACATAGGTACGCCTTTGTGAATACACATTTTAAATGCGAACCGGGGAAAATTCCTGCTTCTGGTTTCCGGTGAAAGAGGAATAGCACGCGGGCCCGGCGGGCTCTGCCGGGCCGGGCTGGGCTTTGTCTCGGCTGCAGCCCTGGCCGGGTCCGGGCCGGCGAGAAGGACAGAGGCTGCAGGGCCCTGGGAGCAGCCGGGCCAAATCGGGCCCGGCTCCACCGAGCCATGCGGCCTCGGGCCG
>WAAG01042949.1:11313-25120 GCA_013390105.1 Tichodroma muraria | reverse complement strand
GCGCCGCCAGGCGGCGCCGTGCTCCGGCCGGAGCGTCGCGGGCAGCGCCGAGTCCCTCGGGCAGGGCCCGGAGCTCTTGGTCCCCGTGTGCTCGCTCCGCTCGGGTCTCCCCTCCCCACCACCCCTCCACCTCGGCCGGTCCGGGACGCACCGGTGCCCGGTCCCCCCTGCAGGTCCAGCGGCCCAGCAGCCACTGGTCCCGGAGCGGCGTCATCTCGTGCTCTGGGAATTGCCCGCAGATTTCCCAAGGGATCTCCCTGCACGTTAACGGGGCAGGGGTTTTCATCGCCCGGTTCCCGTCCGGGCCCGGACGCAGTGCGGCTTCCCGCCGTGCCCCGAGCACCGGGGGTGGCCTCCATCGGAGCCTTGCGGCCCTGGGCTGTGGAGAGACCAGGCCACGTGAAGTGTCCCTGTAAAACCCAGGCAGCAGGCAGGGATTTTTTTCCTTTTTTCCATCTTACCTCACTGGTTTAATTTTTTTTCTTTCCTTGCTTCTTTATTGACAGAAATAAATCTCTGTTTTTTCTGTCGATAAATGTTCCTAAACACTGATCTTTTGGGGATACTGAACTCTGGGCTTCCAAGAAAGAAGGGGAAAAAACAAACCAAATCCAACCCATTAACAATTCCGATTTTAATCCATGCTGGAATCCTCTGTGTGCTGTCTAGATTGGCTGCAGCCACAAATCCATACTTAATGAACACATAAATCCTTACATTGGTTTACCAAAAGAGGTTGGGAATGGTTGGTGACTGGGGAAGAAACGTGGTTCATGGCAAGCTACTTGATCATCATCTATTAATTAAGGGGGAGATACACTCTGGAAGTGAAGGGGGTTTGGTGAACTGAATCATGACAGAGTTGGTTGGTAAATCCTGCTGAGCAGATATCAGATGTTCTCTGTCCTGGATTGGGCAATCTCATAGTTTCCAATGGTTGGGGAGTGTTTTAACCACTGAAGCATGAGGTTTTGATTTCTTCTTTTATTATTTTTTTCTCCAAAAAGAGAGGATTGTTGTCCACACAATCTTTTTTTTGCCATTTTGACCATGTTCACATTTTTTGCTCAGTCTTTGGCTGGCAGATGAGAAAGCTAAATCTGAACACACTGTTCTTGGCAATGACTTGTGTTTCCACTCCTCCAGTCAGTGGGATCATGATTTCCATGTTAAATTCTCTTTCCCCTTATTGTGAAGGCATTCAATTTTGCCCTCGTTTCCCAAGTACCAGTTTCTCTCTGGCCCTTTGACCCTGACTCAGTGTAAGTTGCATCAACTCATGACATTGCCAGATTTTACCGTGTTTCTGCTCTTGCTCCTAGGTGGTGCAAAACCTTCCCAGCAAGAACCAGCAGTGCCTGGCTCAGCCACATGCCATCAGCCAAGGAGCTTTCCAACAGCTGCCACTGCCTGAGTGACTGGTAGTGTCATCCCTGGGGACAAGCACCCCCTGCCTCTGGGCTCCTGCCTCTGCTGACCCCCTTCCCCAGCCCCCCAGAGCCTGAGGGATGGGGATCTCCTCAAGCAATGTTCCTGGGCTTGCTGGATTGAATTTTATAACAGAAGCTGTAGTTCTTCACAGGCACCTGTTCGGGTTTTAGAGATCTGTAATATTAAAAAATAAATAATTTTCAAGTGTGGAACAGCTTAATTTGTCCATATTGACGGGTTTAACAGGA
The DNA here is from genome assembly GCA_013390105.1 of Tichodroma muraria. Classification (NCBI taxonomy): domain Eukaryota; kingdom Metazoa; phylum Chordata; class Aves; order Passeriformes; family Sittidae; genus Tichodroma; species Tichodroma muraria. Next base: position 23,441 of record WAAG01042949.1, on the reverse strand, counting down.
ATATATCATAAATGCTCAAGGTCCCTTTGTATGCAGTGGCTCTTGTAAATTGACTCCTCCAAAACAAGCAGATTTCCTTTTCCAAGTCAGCATTTTGTACTTGTACAACCCATAATTTGTATGGGTGGCAAGAAATATCTATAGCAGATAGCCTTGGGTCTTGCCCTACCAGCCTCCTCTTGGACCACGTCTTCCAGATTTCTTGCCCTTCATTGGGACTTGCAGAAGAGAAAACCCCCTTGGAAGGAAGGCTGTTCCTTTGTGCTGGATCCTGATTCTTGTCCCAGTTCCTGGCTAATGCTCCCCACTGCTAAGTGTTGGTCCTTGCTCAGAATTATTCAACAAAATCTGTCCCAACAAGTTTCCCCTTGCTTTTCAAACCCCACACAAAGCACCAATGAAAAGTAAGTTTCCTTCCTTATTCCTGAGTCATTCTTGCTCCAAAGAATCCACTCAGAGGTCTTGCTTATTGTGTCTGTTCTATTTTGTGTCTGTGTTCAGGCTTTGTACATCAAAATAAAGTAAGCTCTGCTTTCATGCAGAAAGGGCAGTGTCTGCTGCAATGAAGTGTGGAGAGGAAGGTGACAGCACAAAAATCTCAGGAGATATAAGCGTGCATTTGCCATTCAGCTTTATTTTGTTTTGGTTAAAAAGTAAATCTTGCTTCTGACAGGCAGCTACTGGAGATTTTAATCAAAGCACTCAAGTCTGCATGTGCTGCACAAGCACTTGGATACTCTGGCTTCTCCCTGGAACAAATGAAGATTCCTATGGGGCCTGAAATCTGAGCTGAGAAGTGTGGAACTTTAAACTGGGTGTTTTGTCAGGGATGGATCTGAGAAATTCGGCTACTCAGTGCTGCAGAGTGCTCAGGAATCCTGTGCCTGAGCTGCTCTGGGGTACTCTGTGCAAGTTCTGTCATGTCCCCTCCTGCCCATGCCCCCCTCCCCATCCACTTTGGTCTCTTGTGCAGCACTGTGAGATCAATTAGTCTCTGCCTCCCCTTTCCCATGCCCCCATAATTTATTTTCAGGCCTCCAGAAAAAAACCTCTTGACCCCAGTGTAAAGAAATGGTGGCCCATGAATCAAGATGGAGCACATGCCAAAGTATTTTCTGTGCTGCTCAAGTGAGAATGGCAAGTCACACAGAGTCAACTTTGCAGGTTGGCTCTGCTCTGCAACCTGATTCTCAGCAGTAGAGCCCCAACCTTACAAATTTTCATTTCTGTAGTGACTCAGTGTTTGCTAAATAGGAATATTAAATTAAATAGGCTGCCTCCAAGGTGTGCACTTGAGGATATTCCTTTTCTATGCTAGACAGCGAAGGAGAGGAAGGGAAAAGACTGGCAACCTTCAAAATACTGTGATGGCTATGATGCTCTTCTCAGAAACACCCAGACTGGAACTGCCCACACTTGCAGGCATTCCATGTCTCACAACACAGTCCAAGCTAACCCAAACTCCAAAGGATTGATTTACATCTCCTGAACTGATGTTCCTTCATGCAGTTTTTAACTTTTCCACTTCCTGAGTAGTCATTTGGTTACCATTAAGCACTGGTTAACAGTTTCAAAATCCTTGGTGTCCTTCCTAATATTTGGCCCAGTAACCTGGTAGCCTGCAGCCCCACTGCTGTGGCTACAAGCATTCCTGCTGTCTGCAGATGCACGTGGAGCTGTGTCATTCCTTCGCGCTGGCACCAGGCATGTGAGGCAGAACCATGGGGGAGTTGGGCTGTGCTTTGCATCAACTGCAGCCCACCTGCTCCAGGTCATTAATTTGGCAGTGCAGTTAGTCCTCACCTTGAAGTTTGGCTGATGGTGGTGTGTACGTGCCTGCCCAGCACCTCTCTGCCCCTTGCCCCGTCCCTCTGTATCTGCAGTGGTTCACAACACTGAGATGCCTCCACAGAGGCCGACACACGAATCAGAGATGTGAGACAAAGCGGATGCGCTGGGAGTACGCCAGGTCCAAGACATAGAGCAGCAGGTTGACATAGGTGAAGATGGCAATCACCAGCTGGCTGTCCCAGGGGCACTTGCCCTTGGCGCAGAGGCCAGGACGTCTTGGGGAGCCATACTTGCTGTCAAAGCAGAACACCGGCCAGATGACCGCAGCACTCGTGTAGAGCAGCACAGCCCCAAAGGTGTAGATGACCACAGAACGCTCGAAAGGGAACCACAGCAAGGCAGTCTTACCTGTGACACTGAAGGCCACTACCATCACTGTCACCACAAAGCAAAAGCTGTAGACAGCCACACACCACTGTGTCGCCACGTATTTACCATATTGGCTGTCGTTCACCAGTGCCCCAAAGATGATGCAGGCCACAAAGGCCTGAACTATTTTCAAGAGCCCAGAGATAGTGGCCATATAGCTGGTGACTTGTCCCGGTTTTGCCCTGGTTAAGAACACCTCAGTGGCATATGTGACAAACAGAAGGCCCGCGAAGATGCTTGCTGCGATGCGGAAATCTCTCACCTCACAGCCGATGGGGTAACAGCCCACCTGGACGAAGTAGAGCGGGTAGATCACTGCAGCCGTGATGGACATGAGTGTGGCAAGCATAGCAAAAGCAGCGGTGAAGTTTCCCCAGGAGAGACTCAGGCAGCTGTGCAGGTGTGTGAACTCACAGGCGATGATGAACACAGTGATGGCAAAGCAGAAGGTCCAGACAAACATGCAGAAGGTGCCATATGCAGCACTGAACCCCCCTTGGTGGGCAACCAGGCTGAATGTGGTACATCCAAAGGTCATCTGCAGCAACCGAGCTACTCCTACAGGGGAAGTCACCGCAGCTGTGTTCAGATACGGCCCTCCCGTGCTCTCCATTATCTTTCCAGTCCAGCAGACAATGCACTCAAAGCCTCCTCAAACGTCCTTTCTGGCTCTTGCACCTTTGCCCTGAGTCACACCTGGTCCCAGCTCATCGGAGTAGCAGCACAAATCCTGCTGGTCTCTGCTGGCAACAGTGGGAGCTGCCTCTGACGCTGCATCTCTGGCAGCTCTCTGCACAGACCTGCGGCTGCAGGGAGGTGACTGGCTGGCTCTGCCCACTGGCTGTAAGCTCAGGGTGCTGCCGTTCACTCTCTGCTTCCTCAGATCTGAAACCTGCCCCTGTGCTGTCCTTTGGCTGTCTCCTTTCCCACAGGACGGTACTTTTCCCTGCAGGCTGACGTTTATTCCATTTCAGCTCCACAGCTGTAGCTTTCTGCTGCACCGTTCACAGGAACCTGGAGTATAAATAGGGGCTTTATTAATAGTTCTGGAATGAGTCCTGCCCCCACTCAGCTGTTGGGAGCGGGTGTTATTTAACACTGAAGCTATGAGCTCCATCAAAGGCTCTTGATTATCCTTCTGCTGTTCTTGTAGAAGCTCTGGGGTGACTGGAATGCTGCTGTTCTCCACACAGCCCCCTGTGCTGAGGGGAGGTGTCTGGCTGTGGCAGTGGCCTGTCGTCCAGCCATGCTGCAGGGGCAAGAGCTCAGTCCTGCAGACCCAAGAGCCCCTGAGTGGGGGCATGAGCCCAAAGGCAGCACAAACTCTATAAAGAAAGGATTTAGGCCAGAGGCTGAATAAAAGCTGACTCACTTTGCTGCAGTTGATCTGGAGCAGTGATACATTTACCTGTTGTGCTTTGTGTGACAGCTTGTGGCTGTGAAGGTTGATAGAACCTGTCCTCAACATTTCCTTAAACTCTTACCTGTCTCTCTTTTCCTTTATGTGGAAATCAGTTTTTCTTGTATCTCTGAATGCAATAACTGAATACTTTTTTTTTAAATTGCTTTGATATTCTTAGCTCTGTTTTGAAACACAGATTTCAATAAATAGTCTCAAACTCTCCCTCCTGTGAGATCAAAGCTTTCAAAGTGAGCCATTCCTGGTTTACAGTGCACTCCAGACTTCATCTCTACACAGAAGTCTCTTAATGATATCTCTAAAAGCCCCAAACAAAATTTCTGATGCAATTTCAGAAGGGGAATGGGCAAATGTGTTCACCACAACATAGCAGAAAAATTCCTCCCTTACTTCACAGCAGCATTGCTGACTCCTCACCTGCAGTACTCATCCCAGTATGGAAGCAGAAAAACTTGACTGTTGGAATGGCTTACATGAGAGCAGTACAAATTTTTGGCTGTAATGCTAAAATGTGCCTACCTTCAGCTTTGTCACCATTTTGTAACCTTAGTTCTCTTTCATTCATCTCAAGTCTCTTCCATTTTCCTTCGAAAGGCCTCTGGTGCTAAAAGTGCAAAAGCCTGCATTCATTTGGGGTGGAAGTTGCACAATTAACATCACAATAACCAGGAAATACGTCAGGAGAGCCAAGGAACTCCAGGTGAGCAGGTTCTCATCCCAAAATCTTGCCCTACATGACTTTGTATTAATCCTTCACTTCTAGCAGTTCTCCAGGCCCCATTGGTCACTTTCTGCTTTGTGGCTCTTTCTGGCACATCACTTCCCATCTGACCCGGGACCAGCAAAAAGCACAGAGACACTCCATGTCATGGCCCACCTGAGGACACACTGCCCTGTCAGTGACATGGCACTCAAGACAGAGCTGGTCCTGCTGCTCAGTTTCTGCTTCCCCATGGGAAGTGGTGCCCCTTTGGAGAGCCCTCAGCACCAGAGTCAATGCTGGCAGAGGGCAAAGGTCCCCGAAATCATGCTGGTGGAACAGTGCACCATACAGACCGCAGCCACTTTTCCCTCAGAAATAAAGAATCTTATCTAGTCAAAAGATCACAGAATACAAACACATGGCACTGAATTCTTCCAGGTTTGCCCTTTTGTCACTGCCTTCTGCACAGCAGAAAACAAATGAAACACGTAATCAGGACAATTCTACTTTTATACCCAAGTCATTAAAACATAAAGGATATCAATAATCTCCAAACTGATCATAGGCAAACTCCGCTGATGCTTTCCTGTTTTTCAGTTTCACTGGGAGCACCAACCATTTTCTCTTTAGTTTATCTTCAATCTGTGTTAATCCCATCATGCACAGCAGGACAGCTGATTGTGGTAGTCTCTGTGTCGTCCTGCCAGACTTTTCCTGAAGTCCAAGAAAAGGAACCCAAGGGCTACAGCCTGGTTCATTTTTTGGGTTTACCTACCCAAAACAAGGGATCTCACAAGCAGCACCACTGTTCTAACCTGGCAAGGTCTGTCTTGAAAGTACAGGGAATTTTTCTGAAATCAGGCCCGAATTCTCTGTGGCTGATGTGCTGTGTAACCACGTGCACAAAGCAGGCACACACAGCTGGTCCCAGTACCTTGTGCAGTCGGGAGGTGCAGCTGTGCTCCCGTGCAGGTCTCCCCATGCCCCGCACTGTGCCGCAGGGTGCAGCTCTGCTCCAGCCGCCCACGTGCTCCCACCCAAGGAACCTCTCCTCTCCAGCCTCAGCCATGCATTCTCCATCCCTCCCTTGCTCTCCTCCCACTACCATCAAAGGGGATTCTCTATGCTGTGGTGGGTGTGTTCCCAAATGATTACAAGAGAAATACACTGGTGCTTGTCCTGTGTTCTCTGCCTTTTCTGCTCTAAACGCTTCTTATGCTCTGATCAAACATTTCCCTCTCTGGAAGAGGCCTTTGCAGCAAAGACAGACCTCCCTTCACCTTACATGCAACACCCTGGACTACCTGGGGAATCACAAGCAAGCCGAAAATGCTGTGAAAGTCTGCAAACATCAGGTGTTGGGTGAAAGTCTCTGTACTTAAACCTTATATTACAACCTCTTCATCAGAGAAACAATGACAAGGCATACTGCAAGGGGAACACAGAAATCTAATTAATACAAAACGTCAACACCACCCTCTCCCAGGCACAAGTGACCATCAGGATAACCCATCCAAATGAGCAGCATATACAACTTTACAAAGACATAGGTATGGTTCTCTGGTCAGCCCTTATAAATAGCATTTTACATATTAAAATAAATATGTCCACGTTGCCAAAGTAGCAAGAGGTTTCTTCGTTATTAAAAAAAAATATGTTACAATATCCTTTATATTTCTTGCTTAGTTTAAAAAAGTAATTTAAAAAGTCATTTTATAAAATAATACGAATAAATTGAGTACAAGAGTGTCCATCCCTAGGACATGTCCTGGGTCTTTATACTGTGACTCAGCATGAGATGCTAACCTCCAGGAAGTAATGTAATCATTCCTTCACTTCTAGTTGGACAGAAGAAATCCAGTGCTTGCTTTTTTCACCACTTGTAACAAGTCTGTGATGTAAAATTCATGGCAAGGGAAGATGTCCCAGAACTGGGGAAGGTTCTCATCGCTGCTATTTATGGCTTTGCTACTCCCTGTATCTGATTGCCTTGTGTAACACAGGAAGAGGATGTGACCAGCTGAAACTTAGCCCTGCAGTTTGGAGGGAGGGAACAAGTTCCAGCCAAACAGTGGAAGCAAGAAATTGCCTTTTTTTTCTTTTTTTTTTTCCTTGACGCACCATAAGCGTGCAAGAGTGTGGGAGCATGTGAGTGCACAGGTGTGAGTGTGCCATGGGTATGAGCATGCATCTGCCTGCAGGAACATTAAGGAAGAAGATTAGAAAGTTTGGGAGAAGGGCTGAGAGTCTCTCTCCTCCTGATCTAATCTCTGCCCCTCTGATGAGCCCTCCCTAGTTACCACTGCTGAGCATCCCCAGGAGTTTACTGGGCTCCAGGCCCTGCTGCTGTGCCATCTTCTGAACGTCAAAACCCATGTGCATGAGGAACTGGATCACATTCATCTCCTGCCCTGTGAACTGGTCCCTGATCGTGGGGCACGAGGGGTTGCAGTGAGGCCATGGACAGCTGTCAATCAGGTGAATTGGGCAGCCTTTCAGAGGAGCCTTTCCATTTTTGTTGCTCTCATGGAGGCTCCGATCCCAACAATGCAGGGCACGGGGTAATGATGTCCCCTTCACCTGGATGTCAGTCCAGTGGCTGAAAAGACAAACCGTACAGATCACATCAGAGGGACCAGGCTGCCAGGACAGGTTCATTCCCAAGCACCCCGTTGACCTCTCACAGGATCTGCACAAGCACTTACTTGCGTGTGATGATCTCGTGGGACAAACAGGCAGGAGCAAAGCTTGCACTAAAGGAAAAAAAGAAACACAAATTATGTCTTGAAGGACAAAGTAAGTCCTGCTGAATCGAACCTTCCAGACTAGGGAGAGGGTGGAATTTTACACAAAAATGAAAAAGGCAAGATTCTTGATATAGATGAACTAACAGTTACTGAATTTACAACACTCCTTTTTCAGCAGAGATCTGAGAACACGGGGCCAACTAGGTAAGAATGTAACTTCTTCTGTAACACTTAGAAACAAATGTGCCAGATTTTCTCAATGAAACACTTACGTCACATCCTTCAAGGTGTTTCTCAGCTCTCTACCCAAATTCTGGATGTAGAGCCACTGCCCTTCCTGAACAGGCTGGCCAGTTAGGTGTACATTGTCTACAGTAAGCTGGGCCTCATCAAAGAGCCACTGGACAACAAAGACTGGGCCTAGAAAAACAAAAAATTTGGAAAAGGGATTGCTCCAAGTTAGTTACAGATACAGAGGAAACTCAAATCCATTTGATCCCTCTCCTCTGGTACTTACATCGAAGAGTGGGGTAAATCTTATATCCAAAAAAACAATTCCATTCCTCTCCCTCTTTAAACTGCAGCTTACAGCGTTCAGGAACAATGCCATTCCAGTATCTAGAAGACAAAGTAATAACAGAATGGGAGGCACAGGGCAATCCTAACAATGTATCCTCTCCATATCCTAGTTCCTGTTCTGATTAGAATTTCCACTGATAGAACATCTCTCTCGGCAGCACTGTCCCATCAACAGATTTTAGAGCATCTGTAACTGTACACATTCTTTCACACATTTAGACTTTATTGTCTTTCACAATAAAATCATTGAAAAAACACTGATGTAGACAATAAATACTCTTGATGTATCAAAATGAAGGAACACAGAGAAGGAGGCCACCTTTTCCACACTCTAGACTCTTACAGTAGCATACTTTGGAGCATCTGACCGTACCTTATTCCTCTTCTGATGGCCTCTGTTGGAGCACATGTTATGGTATCAATACAGTCAGTTCTGCGATACTGTTTGTTATCCAGGAACCATCCAGAGTCTGCCAAGCCTCGAACCTGAATCTCTTGATAACCCATCTCCTCCAGCTGCTCTGCCACTCGATCCACGTTCAGGAGCACTCCTGTCCCTCCAGCACTGCAACAGCAACATCAACATCAACACTGCAGTCACGGGGCGCGCACACAGGTGTTACAGACCTTGCTAGCAGACACATTTCCGCCAGCACCGACCTGCTATGAACACCTTCATCTACCCACACCAGAGCCACCCAACCATTCCCCAGGAACTCGGTAGACACATTATTTCCTTGCTTTGCAACATTCAGGAATAAGGCCAGTGCTGAGTAATAATCTGGTAGCTCAGAAACAAAGTCCTGTTGTTACTCTCTTTCCTGGGAGATACATGTGCTCTGTATCATTTCCAACGGGGTTGGCTGCTCAAAAACTAAAAGAATCTGAAATGAGACAAATTCACTCTTAGCAATTTCTCTATTACACTCCTGCATAATACACTGAGTACACCAGAGCTTTGTGCAACACAGGATGATCCAGAGCACCTGTGTGAGGCAAGTTTGGGTTTTATTTCCATGTCCTGAACCGATGAACAGGAGGTGTGTGCATTGTGATGTGGGCCAACAGGAACCAGAATTCTTGGTGCAGAGAAGAACACAAAGCTTTGTTATTTCTGGGTTTTCTCTTAAGCGGATCTAGACCAGAAGCTGGTGAAGTAATATTGTATCATCACCTGTTGTACCACTTACACCAGAAAACTGACCAGATACAGGGTCAGTTGATAAAGTTGATACCCAATACAGGGTTCGCTGTGTTAGTGTTACTGTACTCCTAGAAGAAATGATTCAGGAGCTGCTGAGACCTCCTCCCTTAACAGCTTTCTACTGTGGAAATCTCCTATCTTCATGAAACAGAAGCTTGTGGATACCTACCTGCTCCCTGCTAGCAGCAATACTTTTGCAGTGCTCAGACCTTTTCCCACCAGCTCCTTTATAACTTCCTGTATGATCAGTGCTCCCATGAAGGCATATTCATCTGGAAGACAGCTCAGTGTCAACAAAATTGTTTCCTGTCCAGGCTCAGACTTTACTTCCTCTCTGAAAATGCTTAAGAACTTTCCAAAGGGATTGCGAACCTAAACTCAGGCTCATTTTATCCACCTATATGAAATACACCTAACAAGAGATTCTCCCCCGCCTTGTACAAAATGTGCTGCCCTGACAGAGAACCAAGTAAACTGAATACTCAATTACACAAATACCTTCCTATGACAGTGCTTAGAAATGAGTAAACTTGGAAAAGGAAAACAAGAAGGAAGGTGCTGGAGGGACAAACACACACCTTCCTACCACCTGGAATCTCAGTTCCAACTTACTGCTTCCCCTTTTTCCCAATTCATCAAGCCGATTCAGAGAAGCAATGCTTCACAAGATGTTACATGTATAAAGACACTGCTCTCTTGGCAGCACCAGCATCCGTGGTTGCTGATGTGCAACCGCTCCATAGAAACAGCCCCAAGAAGCTCGGATGAAGTGAAAAGGTCCCTGTGACACCACTGGAATGACAGTGGCAGTGCAGCATGTATTAAGATGAACTATGCAGTTTCACAAAGAAACGTACAGACAGCTTTAGCTTGACATATAATGGCTCCTGCCTAAGGCCAAATATCCTGATAAAAGTCTGACACTGAATTCACACTCCTGCCTCTCAGGTCAGCCATGCTAAAGTTACATGTTAAAGTTAAAGTTAAAGAACCATGCAACAGTCCATGGTTCCTCAGCTACAGCAATTAATTTACTACGAGCTGGAACCTGGAGATTCATCTAAAAAGAATTTTGGTCCTTTAATCCTTGCATACTGAATCAGTGTAACATCTCTTCAAGGAGTGGCTCTGAACTATGTCAAAACAGCCTGAGCTAAAGAGATCAGGATGTTTTATCTGGAAGTAGCTTGATATTCTTTCCTGCCCTTTAGCAAGAAAAAGCCTGTTTCTTGTCCACGTGGTTTCACAGAAGTCTGGCCACATCCGTTAATGTGTGATGTCTGGGGCAGCAACGGCCCATCAGCAACACTCACTTTTCTCAGACTTGGAAGAGGCACCACTCCAAACATCACTTGAGCAATATGGGATGAATCTGTAAGAGAGAGCTGTGTGAGTCCTGCTGTGCCTCTGACACGCACAACAGGGTGAGGATGTGGTCACCTAACTGGAAGAAAATTAAATCCTGGCAAGGGGAAAAGGGAAGAGTTTCTGTCCAGTTTGACAACTTACCTTCCTGCACACCAAGTGACAACTGTAATTGTCTTGAATTTCCTCCTGAACACTAATAGTTTTACTGAATTAAATCAATAAATAATGTGTCTTTTATCAGTCTAATTGAATCACTAAGCTCAGTGGACAGAACGATGGAGCATGACTTTGCTCTCAGCTATTCTGCCAACACAGCGGATGGCCTGTCACAGGCCAACTCTCTGTGCTTCAGTTTTTCAACTAAAAATGAGAAGACTCTAGTCAGTGCAGTGTAAATGCTGACTGCAACCACTGGAGGTTTTTGCAGGAATTAACTTCCTATGTCCCTGTTTTGCAGAAGACAAATTAACATCCCTTCTGTATAGATGCATATACAAAGTGGTCTCTCTCATTTCTCTTCTTTAAACTAGGAGAGCTGCTCCACATTCTTCTCAAATTGTAAGATGTGTAACACACTATCAGCCCGCCACTCGTGATGGATTCACCACTGTAGCTGTTTGAGAAGGCTCTCTAGAATATCCTGTTTTTCTTCATTAGATTACCCCACAACTCCAAGGAGATTAAACTTGAGTTTCTTGACCTTGTCAGCCCTACATGTTAGAGAGCTGAACTGCAGCAAATGAAGAAACATACAATTCCTTTTCCAAGTATTATTCTTAACCTGTCTCTGCAGCACTCTTGCTAGCCTAAAAGGCAGGAGATGCTGTTTAAGTATAAAGCTATTTCCCTCCGTTGTCCCTCCTTACACCATGTTTGCATTCCACCAGTGGGGATTTTCTTCTGGCTGAGAGGACAGGATCCCAGTTCCTGCAGATGGGCACAAAGAAACAAGAAACATACAGATGACAGTCTGTGATTTCAGAGGAATCGTAGAAGCCTCACGCAAGACCTCTGACCACACAGAAAACAAACATCCATGATGAAAAACATTGGCAAGGGAAGTGGAAGGAACATTTCTAAATTTGCCCTTAGGCAGATTTGACATTCAGAATTTGATTCGCACTACAGATGAAGCCTGTCTAGAAGCTTCTTGTAGTACAGAAAAGACCTGTGATGCCTGTATTTAAGTACCTCCCTAAAAGACAAATCCTAGCAGGTAAATTCCAATACACTCATTTAGACGATCTGCGTGAATGATGGAGGTATGAGTACTCAGGAGGCTGCAGCATGAGAAGAGAGCGAAGAGAGAAGCTCTCATTACCGGCGATAACAAACACCTGTGCACCCAAACGCCTGCCCCTGCCCGCGGCACGGGATCATCATGGGGCAGCAAGTAGGCACCTTTCAGGGTGGCGACGGCGGGCGCTACCTCAGCCCGCCCCCAGTCCCTCGGGGCTGCCCCACGGGATGGAGGGGGCGACTCACCCACGCGGGTCGCGGGCCACTCCCGGGAGCTCATCAGCCGCCGCATGGTGTCGTAGCGGGTGTCACAGTTCTCCCTGTTGAAGCAGTACCACCCTCCTGGCGAGGGCACAGGGGTCAGCCGCCCCGAAGGGCCGGGGGTTCGCGGGCGAGGGACGGCGGCCCTCAGGGGCCGGGGCACCGAGGGCAGCCTCGGGTCGCCGCCCCGGTCTTGGCCGCCGTTGCGGAAGTCGGGGGCGCCGGCGCTCACCTTCCAGGAACAGCAGCCACCGCCGACTGCCTTTGGACTCCTTCAGGTAGTAGCTGCGGGCACAGACAAGGGGCAGCGCCTAAGCGGGAGCCGGGCCCGGCCGCAGCGCTCCGGTGCCAGCGGGCCGGGGCGCCGGGGCCGCGCCGAGGCAGCCG
>WAAG01042941.1:316-15403 GCA_013390105.1 Tichodroma muraria | reverse complement strand
CCATTCCCCATTTAAAATGCCCTCCAGTTTTCCAGGTTCATCTCATGCAACCTTGTTTTTCTATATGAACTGATATGTCCTTAAAGATAAAACCACTTGTAATGGACAGGTCAAAATCAAAGATCAGCGCATATAGGGCAAGTAGCGTAATTATGCAGGTAATTTAATTCTGAAATTCAACCATGCCCCGTCCTCATCAAAGAGGTCAAGCAATTATTCCTAAAGTGATCAACCAGCTAGTCTCAGAACAGGGCTTTTACAAGAGTCACATTTATCACAACGAGCAATTTTGCTCAGTAAAGTTTTTCATGTTGTGCAAAACTGTTGTGGCTTGATGGTCTTTTAAAATAATTCATAAAAGCTTAAGGACAATTACACTCTGAAGGAGTGTTCCCAAAGGTCTCTTAGAAACAAGAAAACTGGGGCAATACAGATCCATTAAAATGTAATTTCCCAATACCCTTTCAAGAAAAAGAGTGGCCTTTACATACAGAACCTTCCTAGAGGGCTCCTGACACCTCAGAAGAATATTGTCTCTACTGACATTTGTATACGTGCATATTTGAAAACAAATCCCCCTGCAAACCCACCATTTCAGAATCTTGAAGCTGCCAAGTGGACTCTGGATGCTGAGTTATTTACTCAGGGTAGCTCAATGAGCACTTAATTCATAATGGTATGCCCTGGGCTAGGTGCCCTGTGTGGGGGACATATTTTGGCCTCAAGAGAATCAGACTGGCAAGACTTCCTCACGTTAAGGCATACTATTTTAGATGTCCAAGGACTCACAGAGCCCTTTGACTTGTATTGTTTTATTGTTTCCATGCTCATGGGTCCAAATACTGAGCACTTTGCAGTCCTAATTCAGTGTCTCAAAAATCCAAATTCTACTCAACAGAGATTCAAAGGCTGCTGTTATTACAAACATAAAGCATAAAATGCATATGAAACATGCTAAAGAGTATGTGGAAATGCTTAGAGTTTTTACACACTAAACACTAAAACACTTAGAGTTTTTATAACTCTAAGTTTAGATAAACCATGAAAATTATGTCCTATCACATCCTCAAAAGAGGAAAAAAGAATGACAAAAGAAGCAGAATCAAGTGAAATGTTCATATGTGGCAAACTGTGGTCACACATCTAGAACAAACCACAAAATTCGATTAAATTGTCTAGACAACCACTGAAATTAAAATTTAGGTTAAAGGTTAAATTTAGTTTGTCAAGAGACAGACAATTAATATACTCACTTATTACACTTGTAATAATAAAGTATTGTGTCAGTGAGTAGACCATAAAAATTCCAATTAGTAGTTGTAATGAGATACTCTCTTCTGGCTTAATAGCTGAGGCTTGGACAAGATTAGGCCTTTCTTAAGCAGACCACCCATAAGTGTTTCTTATTTAAATTTTATAGGAAAAAATTTATTAAAGCTTTTTATATTTACACAATTTCAAGGTTTATAGTTTTCTTTAATGAACTATTGTATACTTATTTGGCTCATTTAATGTTTCTATAAGCAGTATTTCAGAAAAATCCTTGCCTTTCAGAACCTTCATATGAACTTCCTAACCAAAATTTGTGCCCTGTAGCTGAGTAAAAATGAGTTTGCCATTACTGGTAAGAGGCCACAGACTTTGTACTAACCCATCAATACAAGTTCTCTGGACTGGCCTGCAAATATCTTGTCCTGAACTGATTTTAGCATGTCGCAGCTGTGACAGCAATTGTCTAGAGGTCACATAGCTATGTCCCAAAATTGTTTTAGCTTTAGTTTAGCTGTGTGCAATGGTGCAGTGCAATGAATACCTACTGATAACTAATAGGTAATGATAAAAAGTAGTTATTCTAGGTGGGGTGAGCTGTGTAGAATAGAATCCTAGAATAAAAATGCAGTGTAGTATAGCAACAGACATACCCAAACCCCTAGGACTGCAAACACAAATGGTGGTTGCCAATTACTTGGCACTGTAGGAATGCAGCCACGTGTGTCCAGTAAAATATTTTTAAAGGATAATAAAACAGAACATAAAACCAAGCAAAATATGAAATTGGGAATTGTTAGAGTTAAAGAAAGCAACATTTTAGTTTAGATAGCATATAAAGATAATTCAAGAGGATTCCAAGTTGAGGAATGCCAGTGTCATACTTCTCTCTGCAAAGAACTTGGGGCACTGATCACTTCTTGAAAACCTCCACTGTTGTCTTGAGAGGGATGTGGCAAGAGGAGGGAATAGGAAGGGTGAGCAGAACAGCAGGGAAAACAGTAGGTAGCAGAAAATTTGTATACATCAGCCCTAACTGTTTTGTTAACAGGTTAGCAATATCGTAAATGAATCAAGAAAAGTTTTAGTTGGACATAAAAGGTTTTAATTAAACTAATGATGGATTCTTGGTTCCTCCTAGGAAGCTTAGTTCTCATCAAGATTTTTGATGTAACAGCATTCATTTGGGACAATTTCCTTTTCATCTGTAATTCATATTTCATCTTCTTCTCTTTTCTATCCTTTTCTTTTGAAATGTATGAAACTGAAGCAGGAAGAAAATCAGACACTGCAGAATATTTTCTTAGTTCCTGTAGATATTTTGCAATGTTTGCAAGTTTTACGATATTGAAAAGTGCTGTGAAAACATTTTAAATTTTTTTTTTTAAATAACATCCCTGAATTCCCCAACAAGTGGAAGACTTTAATTTCTTGAAGTATATTGAGGGAAAATAAGCGTACTGACTTGACTGTTCCCCAAGCTGTTCTACAGTGAGTTACATGACAAAAAGAAGTTACCAACATTGTGATTTGATCAGCTCATCATTTTATAATAGCTAGTATGTCATGACTCTGTTTACCAACAAGCAAGTACTTTGCTTTCATGAGGAAGGACATTAACTCACTGAAATGCTTGACATGTTGGTCCATTAAAGCCCAGGAATTCAGAAGAAGGAATTCAGTAAAATATCTCCAGTCATCCTATGGGAGAGTACACTGCCATGGAGGCTGTCTCCCCATGCCCAGAGAACACAATAGCTCTCTGCTGGTGGACAGCCAAGAGCAGAGGGACTTCTGTGGCTCAACGCCAGCCCAGTCTCTCCCACACTGTGCTCTGGCTGTTAATATCAGACAGAAAGTCAAGGCCAGGGCAGCCGTCTGTCCCTCTGTCCCTCTGTCAGAAAGCGCTCGCGTCACTGCGGCTGCTGGCAATGGTGAGGAGGAGGCAATGAAGTCAGGCAGTACAGACCTGTGTTAAGGGCCAGCCATGGTATCAGATAAACCAGAAACCAGACATTGAAAAGGGAGCTTGCAGGTGGCTCTGCACTCCTCCACAAAGCCTTACCATTGTCCCCAGAGGCACAGTCAAGAACTGAATCCAAAGTCTCACGGTGCAGTGTGTTTCCTTGCTCAGGATATCGACTCTTTTCAGCTTGCGTAGTGCCTTTTTATCCCAAAACTACAAACACAGATTTCCTTAGGAGTCATGGTCAATAGACATTCTTGTTTGTATTAGGCTGCACATGCACTGGGACAGGAAGCCACAACATTTCCAATGCATTGATAACAAAAAATAATAAAAAGACACATTCTGCGCAATGAAGTGTAACTTTGCACGTCAATGAGTGATTGTTAATAGATAAAAGTTTCATTTGACTTGAAGATTTTCACCATACTTTGTCCTTACAGAAAATAAATGTCATTGCCCATATTTAAAACCAAGAGGGGAGTGCTTCAAATGCTAAATATGGGCCTGTTCATCATCTGAGTTATTCTAATGCACTGTGGCTTCCAAACACTGCCCGTATGCCCTACATTATTGGCACAGAATACCTGATGGACCTGTGAAGAGGCATCAGAAACCCTTGAGTCTCTCAATTGGAATAAGTTGGGTTTCCATGCTTGGGAATGGCATCCTACTCCATTGTTTGCCAACACAATCCTCGTAGCAAAGAGAGGGAGGAAATATCTGGCAAACATCTCACTTCTGTACTGTGATTTTCAGGTGTGTAAAATCTCTCTGAAGCATAAGGTATCACTCCAGTTTATAATGAGAATTACAATGCTGTGTCCATCGCATTCGCTACACTCCGTGATGTCTCCATGAAGAGCTGTCATTATTTTTGGGGAAAATAGTTATTTGTAGATCCACCTATATTGGGTCTGGCTGGGATGGAGTTAGCCTTCCCCATAGCATCCTTCATAGCATCCCTGTGCTTTGTAGCTGGAAGCCATTGATAAAGCACCAGTGTTTTGGCTGCTCCTAAACAGTGCTCCCACAGCTTCAAAGCTGTCTGTCCAACCCTACAATACGTCAGTAGGATGGAATAGGTTAGGAGATTGGGAGTGGATGTGGCTGGGACAGCTGACCCAAACTGACTAAAGGGATATTCCACACCTCACGATGTTGCAGTAATATGTTGCAGACTCAGCAATAAAAGCTATGACAAAAGAGAAGGAAAGGGGGACATTCATTATGAAGATGTTTGTCTCCCAAAGAAATCACTATGCATAACAAGGCCCTGTTTCCCAGGAGATGTCTGGACACTGCCTGCTGATGGGAAGTTATTCTCTACTTATTTTTGTTATCCTTTGCCTATGAACACAGCCCTTGGTTTTTCCTATTAAGCTGCCTTTATGTTGACTCAAGAGTTTTTCATCTGATTTTCCTCCCCTTTGAGGAGGAGTGAGAGAGCATTTTGGTGGGCACCTGACAGTCAGGCAGAGTCAAACCACTACACTATTTTTTTCAGGAAACATATCTCCATAAGAAAATTTAAGTTCTTTTCAGTTCATTTATCTATATAGTCACATTCTTCTGTATGGTTGAAGCCACTGGGGAAAAAAAGTGAAATTGAAAGTACACAGATTCTGTACAAACTGAAAATACAGAATTGGTAAATGAAGACAGATTCTTTAACAGACCACAAACTATGCAGGTTAGCAGTCTGGGTGGTCATGGTGCCATGTAGCCAGACTTTGAGCACTGGTCAACTTGATTGATGTAGGATGTGACTCCTTGAGATGTCTCTGTGATATGCAGAAGTAAAAACAAAATGACAAAACAAATTAAAAAAACACAGCAGTATCAAACCCCCCAAAATCTGTAGGTTGTTGCTGGAAAAGTTAGTAAGGTTGGTGGTTTTATACTGCTGGAAGTGGGGTAGGAACAAGATTTTACTCTAAGCAATTATCCAATTTGTGTTCTCAGTATTGTCACTCTCTTTGGACTAAGACCAATCTTAAACAAGCAGCTCCATTGGGAGGACTATGAGACCAATTGTCCAGAGGCTGATTTCTGCAGGAACCCTGTGTGATATGGCAGTCATTGCCTTACTTGCCTCTCTGTTTGCAAAGGCATGTTCTGCCAGGAGGACCATGCTGACCGTTTGCCTCAGGCTTTGTTGTATCAACCATCCAAAAATGAGGCTGTTTGTTTATGAGTAGAGCATGTCAACACTACATGACTAGGTTAAGGCCTTACATCATTCAAACAGAAAAATTTGAACTTATCTATGTAAATAATGTGTTCAGCTGCCCAACAGTGGAAGAGGCACAAGGAGCCATGTGAGTTACTTGCCCCAGCAAAACCCTGCGTGGAGGCAAGAAGTCCAAGCCTCCTGGCTGGATGTTTGCTCCCATAACATTACCTCACACAGTAGACCAGTGTAAAGGAAAGAAGTTTCCAAAAGATCTGTGTCAGATTATTTCCCTTGCTAATGACAGGAAGGATGAGGACTTGAGCCAGCTAAGCTGAGTCAGAGTCTATTCCACCCTGCTGCATATTGTGTTCCTGCTCTTCCTCTCAATCAAGTTGGAGTGAAGGGAAATTCCTGCATCTCAGGGCAAACAGTGGACACCGAAGTGACTCTAGGTTAAGGACTTCACTCCAAGTCCATGACATATGTAAAGACCTACCCATTACTGCTGTACAGTAGCAGAGTACTCCTCGCTCTCCCAAAGCCAGGTAGTTTTTGGGTGATGGGAATGCACTCTCCTGAGACAGCTCCAGGCCTTAAGAAGCCAGAAGTAAATGAGCACAAAGAATGAGAAAATGTGTAAAATCTTTAGTAGAAGTGGAAGCATAGAGAAATTCTTTTCTAAGAAAAAAAAGACATAGAGGAGAGAGAGGGAGGCAGTGGGGAATAGGAAAGCTATTGTAAGGGCAGGAGATTGTACAGAAAAAGGTCTGGAAATTTTGGAGACAATTATTCAGGGAAGAAAATGGATAAACATAAAAGGAAGGATGAATGACAGAGGAGAAGAGGAAGGACTATATTTTCCTGAGAAGAGCATCCTAGTAGATGCTACTTGTTGTAGAACTGAACTTTCTCCACAACTGTTTCCTCACACCATCTCTTGCCATTTAACTTACCCAGTTAGAAGTATTTAACTACTGCAAAATTTGCAATTAAACTTCTCATTTTCAAATCTCCACACTTCCTTCTGTGCTGGAAGATTGTCAGTTGTTTCACAGCTAATGTGCCATTGTGGTGTGCATCCAAAATACCAGGAAATCACAGAAGGTTATTTTCATCTACCAACATCAACCTTGCTGATACTTCATTTAGGGTCAGCACTGTCCCCTGTGCAAATTTCTCATTATATTTTTTTTACCTTTTATTTTCTTTCTTTTTTGTTTGTTTGTTTGTTTGGGGGGATTTTATTTTTTGTTTTGTTTTTGTTTGTTTTTGTTTTGTTTAGTTTGGTTTGGGTTTGGGTTTTGTTTGAGGATTTTCCCCTTTTTTTTTTTAAGTAATTGCATTAAAAAACCCAAAACAAACCAGGAAAACATGGCAAAGGGAGCCATTCAAATGTAAAATCCAAGTTCAGTCCTCATGCAATCATCCAAACAGAAAAGAGCTGCAGATTTCATAATTGTTATAGTTCCCGCTCCACCATTCCTAACTGACTCAGTGCCTGGAATGAGCAGTGCCGCCTGAATAGCAGCTATTCATAATTTATCGCAAGCTTCCTGAGGAAATGGTGCACCGAATTATTTTCTGTGGAACTACTCAAAAATATATCTACAGGGAGGCTATTACTAGAGTA
The DNA here is from genome assembly GCA_013390105.1 of Tichodroma muraria. Classification (NCBI taxonomy): domain Eukaryota; kingdom Metazoa; phylum Chordata; class Aves; order Passeriformes; family Sittidae; genus Tichodroma; species Tichodroma muraria. The sequence goes on along the minus strand of WAAG01042941.1, from coordinate 8,362 downwards.
TCTCAAACAGTAGCACTATGTGCATCTTTGTCTGCAGAGAAAATTGCATTTGAGATTAAAGCTTAGCGAAACAAGAGAACAGAAATGGGGTGAGGGAAGTCATGCTTTTCATTCAGCAACAGAGGGTACAATTTGTAGGTATGTATCTTCCCTCAGAACCATAATTTTACACATTTCAAAGGTCACAATGAGATTAATCTTTCAATATCAAACATTTCCCAGGTGATTACAAGAGTAGAAATTAATATTAAACTCCCAAACCACTGAAGCTTTTTGATCTTACCCAGGAAGATAGCAGAATATAACCACAGTAAAGGGCATCCAGAGAAATTCCATGTCCCTCTGACAGGAGAAGATAGGAGCAAAGATAGACCCATGGTCTTCCATCTCCTTTCTGCACCTTTTATGAGCAGAAGTTAAAAATGTTTTGCAGTGTCTCTGAAACAAGGATGACAGAACGCAGAAGTAATGTAATGAATAAATCAAGATAGCTAGGATGTAAAAATATTTAACCTAAATGTCTATGAAAGTTTTAAGGACAATCAACACACAATCAACCTTGGCTGTTTTACCCAGGCTGCTAAAGACTAGGAAAAATGCTTGGGCCAGCTCTCTGGAGAATAGCTGTAGTCCTGGGAATGACAAGGACTTACTAGCTCTTATTTGCTTGGTGCTGTATAAGTATGTGCAAAATATTTTTCTCATTAAAAAATTAAACTTGCTACCATACAGAATAAAATAGAAACAAAAGATATCCTTGGTACTTGAATAAGATCCACATAGATATGGGGCAACTCAATACTATGATGGTGGTGGCAAGGCAAGGGACTGGCATGGCTTGTGAAAGCCAGACCTGTGCTCATGCTGGAGCTGGCTTATCTCTGTGTGGAACATTTAATGTACCTCATTCATGGGAACACTGGTGTTTGTAACACAGGTTTATAACAGCTAAAGGTAGTAGCCAAGGAGTTACACAGAGTGCAAGGTTAAATAAGGAAAATGAAAATCTAATTCAACAGATGCAAAATTAGAGAAGTGGTTAAGTTACCACCTCTTTAAAATAGAAGTGGAGCAGAGTGTGTTGTCCTGGGGTCCACACAGCCACCCTACAGGCCTAGGTGGGAGATTTTGCTTGGACTGGCTGTTGTCTAGTGCTGTGGGTGGAAAACCCCATAGGCAATTGCCCAGCTGTGGCTCAAGCATACCTCAGACAAGCAGGAGGTTTTTACTTCAGAATCCAAAACAATGTGGCAACACATGTACAGCCCAAAAGGATTTCCTGAATGACCCTTAGTGTTTCCCAGCAGCTTCTGTGGCCCACTGGGGTTTCCTTACAAGAGACTGCAAAGTACTACAGACAGCAACTTTGTCACATTTTTCTCTTGGTAGAATTGTTGTGGTTCAACTCAATAATAATTCCCTTAGTAGTAAATGTTCCCTAGTAGTAAATGTTGTTAACAAACATTTACTACTAGGATATATGATTTATTTACAAACTCAAAATCTTCCATCAACTTTTCTGATAAGGAATTTTAGCAAATTCTGCTGAATCACACCATATTGAACTCAAAATAACATGATTAATTATTATAATTAATACAAATTACAGGTTAAGCGATAGCCATCTGTCTTCTCTCCCATTCTTTGTAAGCATTTCAGGGATGTAAATATCAGGCAGGGAAAACAACTGTTTAAGCTAAAGGCCATGCTGACACAAGAACAAATGGGTATAATTTGGTTATGAATAAATTTAGGCTTGAAATTAGGAGGAAAAAAAATATAAGCATTACAAGAGCAAGGATCAAAAAAGGAATTTTTATGGGAGTAGCTGAGGACTAAAATAAGCCTGCTCTTAAGGCTGAGACAGAGAAGTTTAAAAACATTGGAAGTAATACGGAACTTGTTAAAGAAAGGAAGAAAAGAGGTACCTTCAGAGAGGTTCTTCTGAAGCCATGTACATGACAATGCAGCTACAGCCACATCTCCATATGGCCCAGGAACAGGGAGAGATCCAGCTTCAGATGACATTGGAGCTTTCTCTAATCAGACACCATTAATTGCTTCATGTTATCTAGTCTAGATAAGATCACAATATTTTTGTGATTCCACAATATTTTGACTGAAGTTTAAAAATATGTGAATTTTGTTTGAAGCAATAGAAAATATTTTAAACACCTAGAAGGAAATATTAGTGCAGATGGGAATATTTGTAAGGCAGGTAAATCATAATCTACCACTGCAGCTTTGATGCTGAAATACCTCTCTTCAGTTGCTATTACTTTGGATTTTCAAATTTTATCAGATTATTCATAGCAGATGTAGGCTGATATTATACTGTACAATCTTTCTCATAGCTTGAAGGGATCTACAGAAGTGCAGAAGGCAGAAAGGAAAGCACATCTGTCATGGGCCAGTGATAGATGAAAATGTATATAACCAATTTTGGAAAGAAAAATTCTGTTACAGGGTTTCATTTAGTCAATGAGAAATGAAACAATGTAAGCTTCAAATATATTTCTGAAACAGTTTCCTACTCTTTTCATAGCCTTTTTCCATATTACAAATTCATAATAAAAATTATGTGGTTTATGGAGCACATATATTAAATTAGCACCAATTCCAACCTTTTCTGCAATCTTTTCATCCCACATCTTTTTCCCCTGTTTGTATAACATACCTGTAATCTTTTATTTGCATTGCAATTTGCTTTTCAGCATGAGTAAAAGGAATGTACTTTCACCTTAAAAATATTTTAATTAATTACTCAAAAGGAATTAGGATAATTATTTTTAGCTTTTAGCAGCTTATCAAAAATAAATAAAATATTTTTTTTTCTATTTAAAAATGCAAGTAGCAAAGGGGTACACTAACAGTTAAGAAGCTGGAGGATCGCCTAGCTTAAGTACAGCTGGAGAAGACCAGATTTATTTGAATAAAGCCTACTTTTTATCTTTGGATAGCTGCAATTTCTTTTTTTTCTAGATTGAACCTGTTCAGGAAAATTTCTAATTACTGATTCCAGTGTCCTGTCCAGTACTTGCAAAACAGTATGTTATTGACCTGGTGAAAAGGACAGAAATGGGATGGCTCAAACATTATGAGTATTTTCCAACACCGTGAAACATGCCCCAAAATGCTGAACAAAGAAGTGCATGAACTTGGAAGCTATCTTCATTACTCTATTAGCTCAGAAATGCAAATGCTGAGGGCAAGAACATGGCTTTGTGAATCCATGAGATAAGGGGGTAGCCTCAAAGTCTTGACTGCTTATACTTCATAGAATCACTAAGAAGTTCTATCAGCTTTGCTATAGAGAAAACCAAACCAACCCACATTAGAATTGTGGGAGTATTTTTATTCAGCTAAATCTGAGAGCCCTGTACTGAGCAGTTCTGAGCCATACTCATCCTCTCCAGTCAGCCACCTGCTCTCTGAGGCTGGCCTTGTATCCCGGCTCCCTGGGGATCCAGGCGGCTGCTGTGCAGTTTGAGCGGACGCGTTTTCTGGCGCAGTCCTGTGCGTGAGCTCCTGCTAGCTGGCTCCCTGCTCCACCTGAGAGTGCCGAATGGCTCCACTGAAGCAGGAAGGCTCCTGGCACAGTCGGCAGAGACAAGTAAATGCTCCACTTTTGATCATTATCGAGAGATGTGCAGGGTGCCTGTATCTCTGTGCTGACTGTGTGGGGAGTCTGGGCACATCCTGAGTGCTTTGCATCCCACTGACAGGCCATGAACCTACATGTAGGACATTTCAGTGCCTGACTCGGAAACTTCATTAATATAGAACCACAGACACAGCAGTTTTGAGTCAGGAGTTCAGGATTCTGACTTCCAGGCCCATTGTAGGACTACTGAGAATGCAAGCACAGGGCCTGTGAGAAAATGCTAAGAGGCATTGGCTTGTTTAGGCTGGTAAAGAGATGTTTCCATGCAGTCTGCAAATGTGCACATGGGAATCATAAAGGAACAGAGTCAAATTCTTCTTGGTTGTGTTGTATGTTATATGTTGTACGTACACGAGGAGCAACAGTCACACATTGTGAACTGAGACATTCACCTTCCACTTTAAGGTCAACTTTTTCACTGGTGGGTAGTTGAGCAATGAAGCAGATTTTCCAGAGTGGTGGTGTATCCTTGTTACAGGCTTTACTGACCTGTTCCAGTGATGGTGACAGTTTCAGTGGGAGGAGGGACAATATGATCACTGTTGTCTCTTCCAATCAACATCAGAAAGGTTTTTTGTTTACATTTGAACCTCAGAACTCAGCTTGTGGAAACGAACCCTCAGGTACATAATACCAGTAGTTTTGAGCACAATTTAAGGACTCCAGTGGTTTGAACTAAGGTTCTAAAATATAGAAATATCTTTTATATTGTGATTTCTATTAACCATTATATGTCCAAAGTTCTTTCCATTCCCCAGTTAAACAGGTAGAGCTGACAAGAAGCAAAAGGGACCTGAAGACACATGCAATGCGTGGTTGCAGTAACCATAATGCTGAAGACAGTCCACACCAGAGAGCTCCTAAGAGTTGTTTGCTGGAATGCAGAGGGCACTGGAGCTTGTTAAGCACCTAACTTCTAAAAGACTTGGGTCAGGATGTAAGATATGAACAGGTATTTCTTACAGCACTGATTTTCTTGCAGCAACAGTCCTCATGTTGTTTTGAAACAATTACAGAATTATAGTTGATATTCAAATGCAAGAGTAGGTAAATTTTCTTTTGCTTGGAGAAAGAAAAGGAGGAATTAGTAAACAGACAAACAAAATGTTTTTTTTTTATCAGCTTTTTATGTTTATATCACACACAATGGCAAAAAGAAAGATAAAGTCAACTCTGAACAGTCATTTCCAATTGTGAGAAAGATGGGAAAAAATTAACAGCTCCTAAGAGAACCAAGAACTCAAAGAATGTGAAAGAGTATCTACAAACCTCTCTGGTTAGTGGCCATAGAAGAGAAGAAATTGTGGAGAACTCTGATTTCAAAGCCAGTTCCAGCACAGGGATGCTCAAACCAGTAGAACTGTGAGAGTCACTGCTGATTGAAGCTTGAGCCTGGAAGAAGTCCAGCCATGTTAGTGCTGCTACTGTCTTGTTAAGGCACACTCCTAAATTTGGGTTGTCTCCTACACTGCCCCAATTCTCCCTGCTTGGTGAGCCATCACTTCAGGAATCAATGTAAGTATGCTGAGCTCTAAACTTTTTGTCTGCATGAAATAGATACATCCAGTATTTTCAAGAAATAGAACTAACACAATCATCCTTACTAGCTGATACTTTTTTTAAAATATATAGGCAAAGGCACTTCTGGTAGAAGTCATTAGACCCAAATGCTTTTTCTTCACAGAAGAAGCAGGACCTGACTCAGATCTAAACCACTAATTCTGAAGGAGACTTATGTTGAAAGAATCTGTTATGGTTAAACATATTTATTAATGATAGAAAGTTTCTCACATGTATCTCTTTTCACTGTCTAGAGCAGAAAATTAGTTAATATAATTATAAGTGATGCAAATATTAAAATAAAAACTGATCCACATGTTTCCAAACTTAAATATTGAAAAGATTATTTGATTTACTGCTGTCATTAAATTAAAAGAAAAAGAGTCAGTTCTAAACAGTTGTAATTGCATTACATAATTTTGGATGCTTTGAGGTCACAGCAAAAAGGAGGTGGCTATTCCTGCCAGTAGTTGCTACATAAGCAAGATGACTTTTCACTAACTTTTTGGAGTTGTTTCCCGCAAAACACAGACTAGAGCTATGTAATATACTAAAAGGATGTGAAGCTCACAAATAGAGTATTATGTTTCACTACTATACAAAAGAAAATTTTAGGATCAAATAAATAGGGAATAATTTTTTGTTTTGAATGTGAAAATGTTAAGATGTGATAACAGTTCAAATTCCACACTTAAATATTTTTAAGACTGGATCCAGACTTTGGGAGTGACTTACAGGGAATAAAGTCGTATTAAATGTGGAAGAGGAAGGTAATTAATGGGCATTTATGCCAAGAAGCAGTATATTTCTTTTTCTTCCAAACTTTAAATGTCATCGTTTGATATTTAGATTGCTGGAGCCACTGGAGGCTTCTCAAAGTTTCTGAAAAAGAAGCAAAAAATATAGGCTAAGAGCTAACTGCATACCCCAGCAGTATAAATTTAGATTATTTTGAACAGTAATAGACCACTATCTCATTCATTAACCTGATATTTAGTTGAAATGAAGTTTGAACCAAAAAGCAAGGTCAATCTTGTGAAGGTGCTGTAATGGAAATGGACCATTTACAGCAGCCAGGACCATTTACATCAGTTTTCATGAAAATTTTAAACCCTTGTAAATTCTGAGTCCTTAGGGTCTGGCTTTTGAGTTGCACTGTCTTTAACACCTCCAGCTGAAGGTTCCTGCAAGGGGTTCCTGCATCTTCAGTTCTCTTCCCTAATGAAGAGATTGTGTCCACCAAGGTTAATGGCGTGTTTGAGGACATGTTCTGCACTGGAAAGAAGCGTGAATTTCCCGGGAGTGTCAGGGAAGACATTGCCACTCTGCTGTCAATAGTTAAAGAGAAAATACGATCTTCAAGAAACCTGGACACTGCCCTGGCTGAGTCCTGTACAACACTTCACCTCACTCATGGTGTATCATGAAAGTACAACTCCGTTCCCAGAAGACGAAATCCAATGGAGGAGCAGGTCTTTGGGCAGTCTGGCTGAATGCACTCCCTAACACCTGGACACCAGCACAACACTGCCTAAACGATGAACAAGCACTTCTTGTGTTCCATCTCAGCCAGCAAAAATAGAGGAGGCACAGTGGGTCCTCTCAGATTAGATCTGGTAGGAGTTCTCATGGAAGTAGTTTAAAATTTGACTGCATAGTACACTATTAGCAGATAATTTTCCAGCAAGGGGGAGGGCTATGACTAAATGGGTCATGACTGTGTAATAGAACACTGCATGTGGTACACAGGTGCTGAGCAAGGAAAATCAGAAGTTCAACATTTGCTGTGATTAGATAAAGGGAAGATTCTTACCAAATGCAAACTTTCTCATTCTTCCATGCATTTATCTGACTATGATATTTATTCCAGTGAGGACCTATCCAGAGGAGTATGCTGTTGAAGAGATTACAAAAGAACTAGAAAAATGTTCCCTGGGGAAGGTCTCCTTTAATAGTGGTAGAATCCAAATTCAGCCAAAAACGCCAGCCAGGACCAGATGAACATTTCAGTAACAAATATTAGAAACAAGGCAGAATTGTGTATAGCAGCACACCAGGGACTGGTTTAAGGTCTGTGACTGAGAGAAGAAGGAAGCTGCCACCATACTGGGATGGTTTTTATTACATGCTTCTTGTTGTTCGTCAGAAGGCACTTAGTAAAACAGATCAGCAAATAAAACAAGAACAGAGTTTACAGCTGTAGCATAAAACCAAATAAGCAGTAAAAACCTTCAAGATGTATTTTTTTCAGCCCTGACTCTGCAAATGCAACAGGCAGAGCTCTGCACATTTCAGGCATAAGGGTTTCAGAAGTCTGAAGCAACTCTCTGCCTGAAGGTTCTGCCATTCTCAAGGATAAGACCAGGAATAGCTATGCATTTTGTCATATCAAGCATTTGTTGAAAAGCTGCTGTGAATGTAACAAACCAAACTCTGCTTTTAGCAATATTTCATATGACCCACTGGCTACAGCAAACAAGCTTGACATGTTAATGAGAGAAAATTTTAGTCAAAGGGATAAAGATTTCTTCTAAAAAACAGAATGAAAATCAAGCTGCAATTGCATTTCTGTTATTCTTTCTACCCCAGCTACATAGGGACAAATATGTAGCTGAAATCTTATTGTCCAAATCAATTGATTAAGAATAACTTTAGTCTAAGCTGATGTAACTATGTATGCCTAATTATTGCAGTTCAAAGTATCATTAGGTTCCATGTCAAAACAGAGGACATTTTGGGCAGGTCAAATAGTCTGTTCTTGAGGTCCTTTCCAGTTCTCCTTTTTCTCTCTCTTTGATGGTGAGATTATGCAAGTTTCATGA
>WAAG01042922.1:2706-19365 GCA_013390105.1 Tichodroma muraria | reverse complement strand
TGTCCAACCTGAGCCTTCCCTGGGGCAGCTTGAGGCTGCTGTCCTCTCATCTGGTTGCCTGGAAGAAGAGACTGAGTCCCACCTGGCTACAACCTCCTTTCAGGTAGTTGTAGAGAGTGATAAGATCACTTTCTCAGGAGAACAGAGATCATAAGAGGGATTCCAGACACTATTTGGGTGCAGGTGTCCAAGAAACTGCATAGAGGAAGGGAAATAAGGGATTCAGCTTTCAGCTAGTCATGGAGAAAACCAAACACATATTGTAAAATTAACCTTTATGTAAGACTATTTCCTTATCTCCTGCAGTACTTTTCTTTATTGTTATAAGGTATTAAAGTATTTGAGTGATGCTTTTGTTTGTATGAAAAGAGTATTTTCAGAACTACAAGCAAATTACTGAGTTAATTCTGGTTCATCTATGTGTTTTGTTTTACATGCCATCATGGATACAACACTAGATTGTAGCAGGAGTAAAACTGCAGTAAAGGAAGTGGTTTGAATGGTAGACTGGAGCATTGAAAAATAGTAATTAAAACTGAAACTTTTTCTGGAAATAGATTTGGAAAATATTTAGACTGCACTTCACTCTAGGCTTAAGTAGTGGGTGCCAATAAAAATGAAGGCAAACAGAACACTGCCTTATTTTTGACAATAGGAGCAGTAACAGATGTAAGAGTTTTCAGCTAACTTAGAGAAGGCTTATTATGAAACTACAAAAATTTGAGGAGTACAGGATTCTAAAGAAAATGAATGAGTCATAACTAGGATTGCCAGATCTGTCTGGCCCCAAGTGCAGACTGAATAGCACATTGTCTGCTGAGTGCTCTGGATAAAGGACCTGCAGAGTGCCACTGCAGGCAGAGGGGTTGCAGCTTGTACCTCTGTCCTTCATGGACTCTGAACAGAACAGCAGCTGTGGTGGGCTTCCCAGAACCTGCCAAGTAGGCAGGACTGGAGATTCAGGGAGTCTGCTGCACTCAGGCTCTGATGTTCTGAATTGAATCAGTGGTTCCAACTGCCTTGTACAGGTACTTAAATAGCCTGGTGCTTTGCTGGCAACCTGAAGCCTTCACTGCCCTGGCCAAACGGGACTAGGCAATCTAGTTCATGAAAGGAAAGATTTTCACCAGAAACTCAAATGGAGTTGGCTAGAATTGGTTTCAATTGCATGGAGCTAGAGTAAATACAAAAATAAACCTCTATATAATAAATACCATGGAGCAGAGCTATTTTTCATAGATATGTAGTTCTTAAGGATAGTCTCCAAGAAAACCTATGCCTAAAAGATCACAGATCATTAAGGCTGGAAAAGACCCTTAAGACCATCGAGTCCAACTTTTGATGGATCATCACCACATCAACTAGACCATGGCACTAAGTGACACATCCAGTCATTTTTTGAACACCTCCAGGCATGGTGACTCCACCATCTCCCTGGACAGTCCATTCCAATGCTTAACAACCCTTTCCATGATGAAATTCTTCCTGAATTTCACTGTCCCCTGTGCTGTGCTACTGATTTCCAGGTATTTCGGGTTTACTGTTCTGTATTTTCTTAACCATTTTATATAAGCCTATGAAACACAGGATTGTATTTGGTGCTTTCTCTTCTAGCACCAAAGCAATTTTGTGAGAGATTGCACTTCAGATAAACAATTCAACTGTTGCAAATGGTCATATTTAATTCAGTTAGCAACACTTAATTTCTAAGTGTTAAGTGAGTTCTGATTACTGTTTTTTCTGCATTTTCTTGATTTGTTCTACAACCTCTCCTGCTGGCATTTCAATTTAGACATATCCTCCCAAATTGGATTTGTTCATTTTAACTTTTTTTCTTTTTCTCTTTTTTTTCTTTTTATTTCACTATGGTTATCTCTTGAAGTTTCTCTAGCAAATGCAGATGAAGAAGAAACATTCCACCTTCTACAGTGATTTTATCTTTTCTAAGCACTATTTTTATACCTTGTTCATCTGTTGGCTTTGCAGACTGTTTGGCCATTTTCCTGCTCTTGGTGTGTCTGAAAAAGAATTTATTATTAGCTTTTATGCTTCTTATGATTTGTTTCTCAAACCTTCTTGGCCTGACTTTCTGTTTTTCACATTTAACCTGTCAAAGTTTTTGTTCTTTTGTATTTTCTTTATCTGGCACAACTTCAGCTTCTTGAATTTTGTTATGGAACTGTGGACAAAATGGGGACTGATTGATTTATCAGGCTCTGGCTATGGACTCTGTTTGCAGTACAAGTGCCTTTGTAGGAAGATGGGTCCAGTTCCACTGACTTTTCACATGGCTGCTTGAGGTTCTGGTACCCCACAGTTCCTGACTGGCTGGGAGCCCTGGGCTGCTTCTGAATGGGCAACTCCTGGTACTGCTCAGCTCCTTATGCTGTGACAACCAGTGCAACTCAAAGCAAAGGCCAGCAGATTAAAAACAAACAAGCAAAACACACTGTTAGAAACAAAGTCTTGCAACTTCTAACTGTTAGAAGTTGCAAGACTTTGTGTGTGCTCTGCTGCACATACAGCACAACTAGGAAATGGGGGTACACCCCTGCTCAGTGGAATTTCTACGTTCAGCATGGTAAATTGCTGCCTTACAGCAGAGCAGTGAATTATGATTCTGAAAACAGACAGCACATCATGTTTACCGCCCAGTTTCATAGCCAATTCTTATGGACAGCATGGTTAGGTCACAAAAGTAAACAGGTAATCTGTGAAATGGTGTAATCCCTGCTGAGAGAATAAGTAAGTGTAGTAGTTCTTAAATTGAAGAAAAGTTTATAAATGTCTTCTGGGGTTAGGAAAGCAGTTGAGAAGGTACAGAACAGTCAAAATTATTTCTCTCCTCATAGGAAAACTTTCTGCCACTCCTATATTTGACTAACATATAACCCCAAAAATCTTAAGATAAGGAAAAGACCCAAAAATGTGTCAAGTGTCTTATTGGAAAAAGAAGCCAGAAGTCTTTGCTTATATTGTATTCATTCACCTATGAGACTGGAGCATATTTAAAAAGAGAATGTTTACCACCACATGGAAGAAGAGGAGCTCAGGAGAGGGTTGATGTCAAATATTTTGGACTCTGGATTCATCACCAGGGTTCTGGCTGGTGCTCTTACAAAAATAGTGCACATACTTGTGAACATTCAAACACCCCTGTTGAGAGATGGCATTTCCACAGACTTGTTTGGGTTTATTCAGAACCTGAAGTGTTCTAATGGAAAACACAGAATATGCTCAATGCTACAGTGGCTGATCTTTTGCTCTGGATAAAAACAAAGTGAATTGCCAACGCAGAATGAAAAGGAGAAAGGATGCCCGACTAAATCTGGGAGAGAAAAAAAGAAGAAAAAAAAAGAACAAACAAACAAACAAAAAAACCCCCTACAAACTGAAAAAAACACCTCAACCAATCCCAAACACAAAACCTACTTAAAATATAAGTTCCGTGTAGTGGAATTAAAGTACCTGGGAGCCAAGGATGCACAGGTGAAGCTGATGTTTTACTGGCACTGATGCCCAGCAGCCAGCGAAAGCTGCCAGGTTGGCCAGTAAAGGTAAACCACTGTCTCCAGTCAGCTGCTCTAAGGTGCTGCCCGATCCTGCTGTGCCAGATGTGCCCAGTGTGGTGCTTGTGTTAGTAAAGGGCTTGGGAAACTGCAAAAGACAAGGCAGTCTTGAAGCATTTTAGCATAAAATAAATCAGTCGTGAATATTTCTAAGGAAGGTTTTAGTACATAGTTCTAACTGTCTGGTTGTAATTGGAGCCCAGTGGTTTATGTATCCCAGGCACTTGTGAAGACTGAATGTTGGCTTGCTCCAACAGTGAAACAGACTTTAGTCTGGGTCCAGAAGTAATAAGAGTTTTAGGTCTTTATTTATGGAAGGTCATTATTAGCTGAAACAGGCCATAAAGAATTTATGCTTGCTATTAAAAGGGGCTGGTAAACATTCTGTCACAAGGTTAAAGAGCATTGTTTTCAACCACATTGTCTAGACCATTTGACAAAAATGCAAGAAGACTACAGCCCAGTTTATGTACATGTCAATCTTATAAAGTAAACAAAAACAAACTAAAATATCTGTCTAGTTTCAGGCAAAATGTGAACTACAGTTACCAGAGCTATGCTGAGATTCAACAGAAAAAGAAGTAAAATATGAACAGTGGGCTGAGGCACCTTGTTCTTGGATACTCAGAGCAACTAAGGGGGAGATGGGAGTCCTCAAGTGCATCTTTTGTCTTTAGGTACAGGATGATGTTCCATACACTTTTTACAGGAAAATACTTTAAAAGTATAAATGTCAGTCATCTAAGGATTGAAAACTCAAGAAGAATGTTGCAGGCTGTTGCAAACTGCTACTAATAATAATTATTACTCTGCTGAGAGTTGTTACATACACCAAAAATGCTGTGAAAAGCTCAGTTTTTTTCCCAAGAAAGTTACAGTAATTATTTAGTTTGCTTGTTTACCTTATTTTTATTGGGTTAAAAAAACCCTGAACTATACTGAAGAATTCTTCCAAGAGTATTAATCTTTTTTGCCTCAGGCATCTTCTTAGACTGTCCTAGAAAGTACTACAGCTAAACAGGTGATCATGAACAACAAACCTGATTCCACTAAATAAAGGAATATTCCTGAAATGGTAATATTACAGTAGGTGCAGTTCACTGGGCTGTTTTTAAACTGTTTGAGTTTTGATATTTACCTGCTAGATCCTAATGCTCCTTATCTAAAGGGGCAAGTAACATGTTTTCAAAGCAGTAAAGTGGAGTCAGAAACTAGTCCATATTCAGAGTTGTTGCATTTCAGAATGGATCCAGTGATGCCTGGGCTTTCCACTAGTAATTTCTATCTAAAAGAAGTTAGCTGTTAGAAACTGGTAGAGTCTTAGAAACTGTGTCAGAGTGACTACAGACCTGTAAAAAGAATACTGCTATGGGGTGGTTTAGCCCCAGCTGAAGCCAGGATAAAGATGTAGAATTAAACCAAGGACTTCAAGTGTTCATTCTGTGTGCTTGGGCACTGTCAGACCACCTGGTACAGCACTGCAGTGGAGCTCAGCACGCTGCTCTTCGGAAACAATTGCAGCAGCAGTATGCTCTGCCCAAAGGAGCACGTGCCTCAGACAGGTGACATCCCTGTACAGGAGAAAGGAAGGGGTGCTGTATTGGCTCTGTTTTGTATGGATGTCTCATGCAGGTGGGAGCTGTACCACATTGGGGCAGCTGAGCCCCAAGAGATGGCAGCGCAAGAGGAACTGTTACATTTTCTCATTCCTAAAAATTGTACTGTGAGCTGCAGATCAACATACCACAACATCTCAGGGACTCTACATTCCCAGTACATTTTGATTAGCACTCCTGATGTCTTTACAATTACATACTATGTTAATTTTCAATGTTAATTCTAGCTTGTGTTGTGTTTGGCTAGGAAAGGAAAATATATGTAGGGCTGTGCTTTTGAGCTTCTGGCCTGAGACATCTGGAACAGGTTATTGCATCATTCATGTTACGAGATGGCAATTATAATTCACACAGTGAACAAAGCAGACCTCAGCTGATAATCTAAGGTAGTCTTTGAATAATTATAGGGAACCCTCCCCAAACACCTGCAACTGAAATCCTTTCCTGGGAAGTGGAAGAAATGAGCCCTACTCTTTCTCAGGTGGCATTAGGATTTGAGACCATGTTTCCCATATGCTTGATGCTATTCATGGGGCAGTAGGGTGAGATGTGTGTTTGTCAAATCACTGTTGTGTAGCATCAGTGTGTGACTATATCAAAAGCTTGCTTGGCAGTCTCCAAGAACACTTAGATCAATCTCCACAGTCAGGCAAAAGCTCAACTTGTGAATCTCATGGATGCTATCAAAACAGTTTTTTCTGCAAGTGCCCAGCAGTTTTGCTCTGAATGTTTTACTATTTTTGCTGGTAAAAAAATTTGGTTCCATAAAATTTGGTAGGAGCAAAATTAATGTTTTTAGCATCTAAAGCTCAGACACGTAGGGCCTAAAGTGTCAGTTACTGGAAAATTCCTTTAGGTCTGTGATTGTCTGTCACATTTAGGTCTGTGTGGCTGGGTAAAAGATGTCTATGACTTGGCATGTAGAATGACTTTGGGCTCACAGACCTACCACCATACAGACTTGTATGGTTTGACTCTTCTCACAGTTTGAAAATTTTCTTGAAAATGTTTGGAGTGGGGGAATTTTTAAAAACGGTAAGAACATCCAAGAAAGGTGTTTGACAGATGTGGTTCTGGAGAAATGTAAGAACAAAATCATAGTTAAAAAAGGAGATGAAATGTTGTGAAACTTAGAGGATGAAGACTAGTTTCTGCAGGAAAGATTTTCTGGTCAGGGTGTTGAATGTAATTAACTATTCTTAAGTTCCCTGACCTATTTAAGATTTTTGCCTTAGCATTTAGAATCTGTCTCAGATTATGTTCTTCAGTGCTGAGAGCTCCTGTTCATCCAATGCTGTGCTTTATCTGCAGGAGCATGGCTCAATTCATATGTGCATCTGTCTCATCCAAAGAGAGTAAAATTATACAGCACAGTTTATGTCCCCCTTATTATATATTACACAATTTTCAAAAACCAAGTCTTAACTGGAGATATAGTTTCAACCCTAGCTATGCGCAAGGCAAACTTTGAGAACATAGTTATTTAACGGAGCCCCATTTTATACTGGGGACAGTTCTGCACCTCCTCTTGAAGACAAAGGCAATGTCAAGCTAATTTAAATAAAGTAATGGATTTTATAACACGGAGGGATATTTGAGGCCATTGAAGTGAGAGCACCACTACACATGAAGTTTACCTGCCATCTTAAGCATAAGTGCTGAAGGTGTCAGCACAGGGCATTGAAAGAGGTATTGAATTGTCCATTTTCAAAGGGTGAACAAAAGGGGGTTTATGCACCACAAAATCCTTCCTTTATGCAACCCTTCATACCAAACGGAGTTGTGGAGAGGCTGTGGCTGCATCTCATTGTTTTGTGACTGATGGTAGTTACAGAAAGGTACTGTGGAAATTCCACTTAGCCACAACATCAAATCCTTTTATTTTGGAAAAAAAACAGTTACCATGCTGTAAACTAGCCCAGGTTGTGGTTTGGTACACTTTTTATACTCTGGTTTTTATCCACTCCAGCTGTCAGATGGAGACAGGAAAAATCAAAACATTTGTACAGTATTTCTTCTTAAGGGAGCCCCTTAGGTGGTGAGATCTGGATTCACCTCCTGTCTCCAGGGCTGGAGCACCTCTGCCAGTTGGCTGATGGATCAGAACTCTGAGGCAATTATTTGGGAGCAGACTGGTGCTGCACTCATACAGTGATTCTGGCATGCATGCAATGATTTTACCATGTGATTGTAGAAAAATTCAGTGGATTAGCAAGTGAAGTATCATCAGATGAAGTAAGCTCTTCATCCACACAGCTGGGTGCACAGAGCATTTGCTTTCCTGTAAAGCTGTTTCTCATTGTTTCAGTAGATTTTCACACTTATAACATACAGTAAGTACTGCTACTCTTAGATCTGTTAGCTCTCCAGGTTATTGAGTGTATTGAGAAACTCTGGTGGTATGGAGCAGTGAGAATACTCACTGTTAAACATTTGCCACAATGAAAATTTTCCTAGTCTTTGCTTTCTATCCTCTCTTGCCTGTTTTCTGACCCATGACAAAACTCTTTCACAAAATGCCCAGCAGCTTATTCAGAAGTCCCTTGAATGAGTTTTTGTTAGGCTTTTGGGAACTGTGTTTGAAGTAAGCAAATTGGTTCTTGTTTACCTGCAACTGTGTAGACACTGTTTGAATGATTCCAGGTGAGTGTTTAATTTTCCATGCAGTGCAAGTGATGCAAGCAAGTCACTGAGAGACAAACTGTCAGAAATGGCCCAGAGCCTCTGGTGCTGTCATTTTTGAAAGGTAATTTGGGCAATTACAACAAGTTAACAAGGTACAGAGCTCTTGAGCTTCCCACTGGCTCCAATACAACTTGTGGGGGCTCAACACTCCTAAAGCAGCTCAGTCTTTTTATCTCAAGCTGCGTGTCGATGCTTAGAGGCTAATTTTATTATCATCTGTTATATCAACTGTTCTTTTGTTTCTCAGTCTGTTACACAGAGATGTATGATAATAATTTCAGGTTCCTTAGAAATAAAGTTTTTCTCAAACGGGACACTCAACAGAAATTCAAGGTAGTTGTTTAATGTCCATGTCTGTATTTAATTCCAGTGTTCATCTTTGGATCTACTATAATCTTTGCTGCATCTGATTGCTTACCTTTCACATCCCATAAATGTTCTGCTTGACCTACTAAAGTTCTGCCCATGGCAAAGTTGCAAAACACCTGAAAAAGTACTTTATTTCCTTCTTTTTCAGTCATAACTGGAGATCTGCAAGTTATGCTTTTCCTGAAGAAATATTTCATATTATAAACTGCTCCCTTAAGCATGGGGTCAGTTTAAAAAGGGCCAGTGTTTGCAGACAAGCCATTTGTTTTCCTTTGAATGTTTAATTTGTTTATTCCTGTTTTCAAATAATCCCCAAGCAGTATAGTTCCTGTAGCTGTGATCGTCATGAATCCGAGTTAGTCACCTCCCAGAGGGTCAGACCTTTCATCAGTATGCCATTGGCACAGAGCAGCGAGTGTTGCATATTCATTGTCCAGGACACCAGCTAGAGGGCCTGCAAAAAAGCCTGACTTTTTTGTTCTCAGAGCAAGGAAAACAATCCCTTCCCTTCTCCAGTCCCTTGATAAGGGTTTCTGTCCAATAACGGTGCTCTCTGCTCTGAGGCACATTTAACTGTGAAGTTTGCAGCGGGAGAGGCTTTCCTTCAAGCTGTTAGTGTTTTATCCTGGCAGGCTCCTCGAGGTTGTTGTGAGGAGTCTAGCCAGTTGGTGAGCTTTGTAATCTAAACCAGCTGTCCCAGGCTGAGGCCCCCATTTGCATTGTTTAACATACTTAGAAAATGAAGTGTTCATTTTTAACATTCCTCTTCCAATTGGTTTAATGCTGAATTACAGAAGAGAACTAAGCAAAACCAGGTGCTTTCTCTGTATTCTCTCCAGTGTCTGAGGAGGTACAGACGGCTCCCGATCTTCTCCATTGCTTGCCATTTCATTCTTTGGACTATAAATGACAGAGGAACTGAAGTGCTAGCGGAGGGTAATGTTTGGAAAATTTTCTAGTTATTCATCAGCACAGACTCTGGTTTTGTTCCACCTTTCCCCAACGGTTTTGGATATGCAAGGATTAAGAAGGTAAGTGGTATGCATGAAACTTCTTTACTTACTGACGGGAAAACTGCTTGTGGAAAATATCTGTGGCAGGGACATGTTATGCCAATCCACTTGCAAAAGCCATTTGCAAAGAGACAGGATCTCAGTGGTCAGAGGTGGGGAAAGATAATCTGCGTGTTATTAAAGCTGTGCTGTCTCTGATGAGTTCCTTCTTGATCTGTGCTTATACTCTGCGCATCTGCGGGAGTGCTGAACTGCAGTAGCAAGGATCCCACTGGCTACAGTGATTGATTGAAGTTAATTAGTTACTATTGCAGAAGTTAATTACTAGTTCAAAATATTTTGCCTGCTGGGCAAGCTACTGTGACCAGCTGCATATAGTGTTGATAGGTTGTTCTGCATGTTTGTTAATAATTCTTGAGGGGATTTTAGATCTAAAATAACAAGCAAATTGAAATTGTCTGTAAATGGGTGCAGACAGAACACGTATGAGGCAGTAAGGTCACTCCCCCACACAAAGAGGAAAGAATATATCATCTTGTAGCAAAGGAAAGTAAAGACTGTCTAAAAATGTTTGAGTTTTGTCTGACTGTTTTATGGGGGATTTTGTTATCGTGCACTGTCCTGCAGCAATGTGCAGCATAAGCCCAGTTGCTGCATATGTCAGTCTTCTGCTGTAAGCTGTCCCTCCCAGTGCTGTTCTCACTATATGCAGAGTGAGCATGCAGTCTTTATAGAAGTGCACACTTTAAAATCTCTTCAAAAGGATTTGAGGAATCAATAAATTAAGTCCAAGCCTAAATGGATAAAATTGTAGTTTAAATGCTTTGCATTGGACTCTAAGGAAAATTCTGTGCAGAATTTGCCTTTCCTTGTCACTCAGAAGTTGCCAACAAGAACAACCTGTCTCCACAGCACTATGAACAACCATTTTAGGGTTTATGTTTATTTTTCAGAGCTTGTCCCCATCTCCTCATTAAAAACAAATTTGTTGTAATGTGTCAGTCATTGTGTGTGGTTTTGTCTGATGCATTTGTAGGTCTTGCTCAGTTGCTCAGTTTGCACTCTGGAAATCAGGGACAGCTCTAAGAGAGAAAGTTGGCTGCTCACATGGGTAGCAGAACTAAGGCTACCTAAAATATCCCCTGCTTCCTGTACTGCTTTTGTGGGAATGTATTGTATCCGATTGCCATTTAGAATTACAATCCAAGATAAGCAAGGTGTGGGTCTAATGGTACTGGGAAGTTTTATATAAATCAGTAGCAAACACTGAAATTCACAGGACCTCGAAAAAAGTAGTTTCTGACTGTGCTTTCATAGTTTTCTATCTGTTAGTAAATATTTGGAGGTGGGAGCTTACTTGGCCACAACTTTCATGCTTCAGGTAAGAAGCTCCAAAAATAGGTGCAGGGCTCTTTTAGCGAGGGATCCTGTTCTTGCAGTTGCAGTGGAGAGAGGCCCGTTGGGGACCCCTAGGTGTGAAGATGATACACCTGGGGAGGGCTCCATTGAAGATAACAGATTCTGGTAGCTGGTGACCTGGCACGGTGTGCCTCCTTCAGGACTGAGTAAAGGGACAGAATCTGGCCCCTAGAAAATGGATTCATCTCGGAGCCTCCAGGGGATGGAATGCGGTTTAGTGGTTGGAGCAACTGGCTTGGATTCAGGACCTCCTGCGTGACATGTCTGCAGCCCGGCCAACGCTTCGCACTGTGAGCTTAGGCAGACCCTTGCTCTGGTTTACCCATCTGTAAAATGTGCACAGTGTGCAAGAGAAGCTTTCATTTTTGCAGAAGAAAGGTGTCAGGGGCAAAAACACTTTATTGAATATTGCACACTTGTTCATTTAACAGCTGCTGCATGGGGTGTCATAAAAATTAGATTAGTCCATAGACATGTACGGTCTGGTTTCAATCCCAGTTGCATAAAACCATAGTACCATCAGAGTCACTGGCTCTGAGACCTGAATCTGGCCCACAGTTATGTTACTCTTTCTCCAGAGGTCAAATTCATGTTAGCAAAACTGCGGAATACACTGAAGTGTCTCTAGAAATTAATTTGTCCATCTGTATTTAATTCTATGTAATAAGAATCTGGATATCAGAAAGTTTTCAGTCTATTTTCTATGCACATTACAGGATACTGACTGCTTTCACACTGGCTGTCTGCCTTTCAAGCCCTGGAAAAGCACAGGTGAGAGGTGCATGCAGAGATGTATGTACTGGTTTGTACTAAAGTGCTATATGGCATGAAACTTAACTGGCTAGCAGGTGGATAGGAAGCTCTGTGGTCTGGGGTTTACATGAAAAGGAAGTTGTGTGGTCTAAGGGTTTAGAGGGGAGAACTTGGAGCCAGCAGGATTCTGGAGTTGAACATGGATTGAGCTTATTGACTCATCCTTGCCAGCTCAGCAAAATATCCCTGTAGAAACCTGGCCCTCACTGAAAATCTGATTCTGCCTCTAAACTGAACACTTCTGGAACAGGAAATAAGAAAAATTATCCCATGAGACCAGAGAGCCCTCAGTTCTATTGTGAGAAACACCCATATTTGGAAAATTCATTCATATAAATACACATTTTCTGTGTATAGCAGGATCATGTCTTAAGATTGTTTAATTTTGGACTGTGATCCTGAATGACTGTATCCCAGTTTTCATTTTCACTTATGCCCAAACCCATTTCTGTTCAAGAGGGTAGATGGAAGTAAAGCAGTCCAGTTCTTGAAATAGCAGAATCATTAGTTCTTTGTGTGCTTGGACTCCAAGTAACTTTAAATCAGCAAAAACTGTTCCTAAAGGCATGTTGTTTGGATTTCTAGTTGATAGTCCAGATAGATTCGGTGTCCAGAGCTATGTTTCTAAATACCTTTGCCAAAAGTCTCTGAAATATAGTTGTTTTCTTCTATTACATTGAAAATTTCCTGCTCTGGGCTTGCTTATTGATGTTTTTATGAATATTGGATCTGTATGGGAAATGCTTTTCATGCCCCTGGAGAATTTTTTATATGTCTTTAATGGTTTGTTTTTATAATTTAAGATATATTGTTTACATTATAATTTTTATAAAAACATCCTGTAACATAAATTGATTTTTGAAGTTGCTTTGAAAAAGTAACTTGAAGCTGAAATGACAGCAATAAGTTCTTTCTGAAGATACTGAAATTGGCAATTTTGATAATATTGGAATCTTTTCTAGAATAAAGTTCTAGAAAGTTGTTGAAACCAGTTCTACAGTAGTTTCAGTGTTTCTGAATCATCATTTATTGACCAAAACAAAATAATTTTCTTAAAAACTATTTCAGCTTTTCCAACTAACCTAAGTGTGGTGTATGTACACAAAAAGGAGAACAAAAGGCAGAGTACATACATTCTTTAAAACATGAGGGTGATTATACCTCTCCCATTAGAATATCTTGACTTTCCACAACATGATACCAAAACATCTTGGAATGCCAAAATAAAGGAAGGCAGAATTTCTCCATACTTGTCTGACCCTTCTAGCAGTGGTTTTGTGTGTTCATATGTGCAAGTGGCAGGTGCAGTCCAAACAGTGCCATGTGTTTCACTTCATGTCCTGTCCCTAGTTCCTGCAATGGCCCACTTACACTGACCCACTCCTCTAACTCTTTGTCTCCCATCTACAACTTACTACTTCTCCAAACCTCAATTAAGTATTTTACTCTTCCACTCATTTCTTCCATAAAGTCCAAAAATAGGTATCTTTATCATGAAGAAACAACAAAAAAGGAAGAATCCTGAACACACTCCATCCCTCTGCCCTCTGGTTGCTTCAGTGGTTCCTGTTTCCTGGATGTCTCTTGCTTACATTTCTTAGTACAACCTATTTACTAGAAGATCCTGCGCTTGTGTCAATTGCTTGGCCCCTTGCTAAATAGCTGGAGGCCCAGTCAAAAACTAGGAAGAGCAGGAAATCACTTTAACAGGCTTTGAAACCATCATCACCAGGACTTTCACCTATTCAGAAATGCCAAGGTCACTGGGTGATACTAAGGACTCAAGGCTGCAGCCCTGATAATGACCAGCACCACAGATTAGGAAAGGACAAGGCTTCCAGTAACATTGAATGCCTATAACGTGTTGTCTAAAGATTTATCCTCTAAAAATTACAAGGTTTGGTGGAAAGGAAGAGCCTTATTTTTATTAAGCTTGTTATGTTTCATCTGTGGCTCTGGATCAATGTCTAACATGTTGTGTGCTGTGTCTGGGGAGCTTTAGAGCCTGTGAGATATGTAACAAGTACCTTCGAGATGAACCCCCCTGTTCCGGCAAAAACAAGACCTCAAACTAGGAGACTGTAATTCTGTGCTAACACATAACACACTGCACATTGGTGACCCCTGGGCAGAGGAACAGACTGACACTGCCACCACCTGAGGGTGCCACCCCTGAGCTAAGGGGCTGGAACACGTGCTGAGGCCTCAGGTTCATGCCTTGCTGGCTGTCCTCTGGAGAAGGGACTTTATTTTGATGTACTGTATCATGCTGAACAATTGTACTAATCATAATAATTCAGATGAGCATTTGACTCTGCAAACCTCTCAATTTCACAGTCACTGAGTGTCCTTTTTTCTCTCATTTTAGCAGCAATGCACTAATGGGTTTGACCTGGACCGTGCCTCTGGGCAATGCTTAGGTAGGACTTTAATTAAATCAATACATTTAAATTTGGGTTTAGAAATCCTGAATTTATCGAGTTAACATTATGTTGCTCTTACTTACTTGTTTTAGTTGAAAAGTTCTTACTGTGTGACAAAAATGTGTGTTTGTAGACATGTATATACAAAAAATATGTGTATATATAGAAGTGTATGTGTGTGTCTTTACATAGCACTGGTCTTTGACATTGTTGAGATACTAACATGCTGTCAGGGCTACTCAAACAACGATACATTTTGATAGGAGCTCAGTCTAGCTGCCAAAGGACAAGGGCTGTTCACCCTCTTTCTCTTTCTCCTTCAAATTCAGGATTTATTGTCTTTGTTGCCTGTCTCCACCTGCAGGCTCAGATAAAGTTTTCCATTCTCAGCACTGAAATTCCAAGTAAACTGAGTTGAGGTAGTGTAAGGAAATCTTCACTTTGCCTCGTAGCATCTGTTTGTCAATGGCATTCAGTCTCCAGGACAGCATCTTCTACGTGCAATAGTCACCCAAAGAGAAAGGGAAAACCTGCAGCAGATTGTTTTCCCTGCCATAGCCTACTGTTTCTGTGGCCCAAGAACATGAGGAATGCTCAGTTTGGCTAAACCAGTTGTATCTTTCTACATTTAATTCAGCAACCATCTCAATCAAAGCAAGAAAGAGGCCTGAACTGTGTCCCCAGATCCGAGCATCCCTAACATTTTTTGTGGGAGGGAACTCAAGACTTCCAAAGCAGGATCCAAATTTCACAGCTGGGCAGACCAAACCATCAGTTTCTGAAATCCTGATCTGCATGTTGTGGTTTGGACAGACCCTCTAGCAGAAACAGGCAGTAGCATGCTGCAGCCATGTGTAAACCAGTGTTTAAACCAAACTTCTACGGAATAGTAAAGCAGGCCTTGTCATCTCCCTCTATCCTCTAATAGTGAAGTAAAATGGGTAGATCACAGGATATGTTAATATAAGGGATGTTTCCTGTTGTAGAACAATCTAGCTTCAAAGTGAGACTCCACAAGCTAGGGTTATCCTTTTTGATGGAGAATATGGAGAATATAATTTTTTTTTGCAATGTTTTGCAGAAAACATGTTAACTATTTTTTTGATAGGTCCCATTAAGGAGCAATCACTTTTTCAACTTTTGCAATTTTATTCCAGACATTGATGAATGTCGGACTATTCCTGAGGCCTGCAGAGGAGACATGGTGTGTGTCAACCAGAACGGTGGCTATTTATGCGTCCCCCGAACAAACCCA
Organism: Tichodroma muraria; assembly: GCA_013390105.1. Taxonomy (NCBI): domain Eukaryota; kingdom Metazoa; phylum Chordata; class Aves; order Passeriformes; family Sittidae; genus Tichodroma; species Tichodroma muraria. The sequence continues at coordinate 4,203 of WAAG01042922.1, read as the reverse complement.
GTGTATCGATCACCGTACCTGAGCCCTTATTCCAATGTTTATCCACCGCCCCCAGCACCAGGCCCTGTTCCTAACTACCCTACTGCTACAAGACCTCTGATCTGCCGGTTTGGTTTCCAGCTGGATGAAAACAATCAGTGTGCTGGTAAGTAGTAGAAATCTTTCTTTTGTATTTTCACTTCTATTAAAGCTTGTCTGACATTGCAGAAACAATTCTCCTGCAGTTTTCCTTCAGTTATTGCAGACAAAAAGCCCAGTACTTTGAAGTCAAATTTTTAAGGATACGAGCTGTATGTTTCATATCACCATTCAACGCAAACTAAGATATGACTCAGTCCTATTATTTAATCAGGAAAGCCACTTTCATGAAAGAAGTAATGTTTTTTATGAGATAAACAACTGTCTGATGGCAGATGATTTGTCAATGCATCAAAAGCATGCCTCTTATGCTTGTGATTCTGTCCATGAGAGAGAAGGTGGCCCTTCATTTGAAGTGTTAGGTGGGGCCTGGGGAATCTTGGCTTTATGTGAGCTAGTCTTTGACAAGAAACCAGAGAAACTATGAGCTTTCCACAGAGAATTTTCCCTCTCTTTACACTCAGGAACAGTATTTACTTTGAAACTGCTGCAGAAAAACACAAGAGCTAAAACTGACTTGTCTTTTGGGCTTATTCTGCCCTATTGTCTGAAATTTCTGGTGGGATTTGGTTGCAGATGATGCACTTCCTTTGTTTCCCTACTGAGGAGACCACAAGAGCTTCACAGGAGCTTTGAAAGTCTAGAGTTAAATTCAACTAACATTTGGGACACATTTTTTGTACCTGGGATACTGAAGAGTTTGCTGTAAAAATAAGCATTTTACATTTCTGGTTCTTTGAAAATGGCCTCTAGTCTTTTTCATCTTAGCAAATTGATCAACTTGTTATTTTATCTACTGATTTGTAGATTTCCAGGAGTGTTTTCATTTTGCTCACTTTGATGTAGATGATTCAGGAAATGGGGTAGTTAGTAGAAAAGAAGTGCTGAAATGAAAGTGGAAATGAAACTTCTGGATTGTACTGTCTGGTCTCTTCCATGCAACCAGAATAATCAAAACAGGTAGATTTAGGAAACTTACAGTGAACTTTCCAGCCTCCAAAGGGCACATATGTTCCTATCCATGCTGGCAGAAATGGGAGGACTAATACTTTTTTCAGTCAGGTCTGTTCACTTCTGTCATTTGAACTTTCAAATATTTGGGAATTAAATTGTAAAGAAAATTTGGTGATGAGAGACATTAATGAGAATGCGTGGGAAAGGACAGGCTGCCATTTGAGTATCACAACAAGCTGGGAGCAGGTTTCATAAATCTGCATCAGATTTGAATTTGGGTAGATGACATGTTTAAGGAAGAAAAACAAAACTAAAAGAAAACAAGACCTGTTAGAGATCTCTGCTGGGTTAGATTTCATTTTTTATTTAGTGAAATTATCTGGAGACATTCACTGTCTTGGTGCA
>WAAG01042914.1:5760-31422 GCA_013390105.1 Tichodroma muraria | reverse complement strand
GAAATATTTACCGCTCAAAGGATTTATAATGTTTGTGGAATGATTTGTCATCGAAACTAAGTATTTCTTGCTTCTTCATGAAGCCATGCTAACCTCAGACGAATAAATACCTGTTGGTGCCTCCACATAATGGATTTTTTTGGCATCACAGCAGAAAGAAATCTAACTTCCAACCGATTCACAATAAACTTCAGTAGCCAAGTATACTTTACTGTTGGTTCCCTCACTTGCTTTGCTAAGTGCAGTCATGGCTAGAAATGAATGGTTCGCTTCTTTATCTGAAGTCTTTGGAACCAGGAGGCAAGACTGAATCATTCTGNNNNTGGCACCAGGAGTCAAGATTTAATCATTCTCTGCATTGATGGGTAGCAGAGCATAATGGATCTCTCAAAGCTGACAGGGTGGTATTTTGTTGTTTACACATGTTCTCTGGAGTTACTGGAGAGAGCTATAAAACCTATAATTCTTTGCTCCACTGTGGATTTGGGATTTTCAAGTCTGCCCCTGGGATGGGTAGGGGTTGTTCTCTGCTGGTACTGAAGCTGAGCTGTCTGATAGTACACTAGGAAGCACGACTGTCACCACCGAGAGCGTGCTTATTTTAACTGTGCTCTGCAAAGCAGCTAGGATTAACTATATGCATTGCACTGTATTACAGCACGTTTTATTAACAGGGAATAGTAACTTCAGCATTTCACTCACAAATCTGTAGTCTCTCCTCACAGTAAGGACTCAGTAAATGTGATGAAATGGATTGCCTTTGTTGGAGTGTTGGTCTGTGAAAAGTGGCTGTGAAAAGAATGCCAGAAAGTACTGTACTTTTACAAAGAGGAGGAAGATAGGCAAGCATAAAAAACCAAAAAAGACCTTTCCTGTGGCTTTGTTGCTGTGATGAATGCAGTGCATTCCAGGGACTTAGGAAAGTGAGTCTTTAAAACTGGCCTAACACACAAAAGTGCAAGTTCACTGAGCTAATCTTGAAAAGTAAGTAAAATCATTTTGACTTTAAAAGGAGTGGTAAGCTATCCTACTGGGCCCCTGATGGATTAATGAACATTGATGTTTCAGAATCAAAGTATCCCGTGTAAACTCATTCTTCAGTATTATGTAACAGCTGAGGATTTTAGGAGAATTATGACGTAAAAGCCTGATGCCTATTTAATAAACTGATCACTAATTACACTTAAACAAATTTACTTCTGGGATGAAATGAAGAGTAGCTTTGCAGCTCTTTTCATTTTAATTGCAGCATCTGTTGCAAGCCTGGGTTTCTCTTCCCTGCTGCATTGATGTTGTATGTATATTTTTGGCTGTGCTTTGGCATGGCTGGGTTGTATTTTGGAGGGGTAATACATGCACACCATGAGGCACTGACTGGTTTGCTCAGGAGAAAGACCAGGGGCAAATTCTTGAGCCACTCTAGCTGCTTTGGTCATGGTTTCCTAGCTATGCTTTCCCTTTTTTTCCCCTGTCTCTTCTACCACTTCCAGTTAAATCACATAGAGGAAGGCATCAGTCATTGTACCAGCCTTATAAAAAAATATGTCTCTAGGTAAATTATGATTAAATTTATGCAGAACCTCTGGTGTTGCTCACGAAGGTATCCATCAGTACCTAACAAGTTCTCCAAAAGCTTCAAATAAGGTGCCAGCTACTTAAAGTTTGGGACCAGCTATCAGCTGTGTACTTGAAAGCGCCATGTACTGTGACAGAGACTTCAGCTTTGAACTTGCTCTGAAGTGAGAAGTAGGCTCACACTCAAAATATTTGAACTTCAGAATTGCCTCAGTTTCTTCAGCAACCACTGTCTGAATCAGAAGAAGAATGGACATTTTATAGTTGCACTTTCCAAGGCATGAATGTCCTGACCTAGAAGGACAATGGGTGCAAGTGTTGGTGGAGAAGGAAGAGTTAGTAACTCACCTGCTATCAGGTCAGCAATGACCCAAAGCACTACATGGAAGTTCAAGTAAAAAGGAAAGTCTTATCTTGTTAAACTAAAACCAGAACATCTTACAACTTCATTTCTTCCTGAAAAATCTTTTTTTCCCAAGAATAATTAACCCCAGACTTTGCAATGAAGACCTGAATTTTCTGTTATTCAGAGATAAGTATAAAATTTTCATTTCCTGAGAGAGCAATTTCAAGATAATGATACTCCAGGTTTGATCGTAATTCTTGCAGTTTTTTTTCTCCTGTGGCCATTAGTGGAACAAAAACAAATATGTTGCTCTTATTTGAGCCAGTGGTATGAGGCAGTGTGCACAGCAAACCTTTGCTGGATGTCGGTAAGAGCAGTTTGGGGGAAATTTTGGGCTTGCTTAGTGTTTTGGGAAGTCCTGATTTCACACAAAGACATTAAATGAGGAAAACCACATGCACAGGTTTTGCACTGTGTCTGTTTGACACAGAGAACAAACAGTGTTCAGGTGTTGTTTTGTCTAAATACAAGTTTAATTGGTTTTTTTCCTTATGTAAAGGGCTTTCAGGAAGTGATATATCAGCTGATAGAGCAGAGTGGAAGCACAGTGTACACAGTGTGTGAATACTGGTACTGAAGCCACTTCTTTGTTACCCGTCCTCATACCAACCTGCGTGTCTGGTACACACAGTGCAGTGATCACCTGCGGGCTAATCCATGGGTGCTGGAAACAGCAGCAGTGGTGTTCCGCTGTGCCACACGACAAAATAACTGTTCAGCCCCTGAGTCTGTGGAGTTACAGGAGCTTTCACCAAAGGATTTAAGACTCTGTGTGTTATCAGTGAAAGAAATTTTAAGAAAACTTTCCCATAAGGACCGAGAGTTTGCTGTGGTAGTGCTGACACATGCCCTTCATGTAGCTGTAGTTTGAACAGGCAAAAATGAACTTGTTTCATAATACTGGCATTAATTGGGGGCTTTAAGCTTAATTAGGGCATGTATGTTGTAGTATGAATTGCAGGAAGGGAAAGGTTTCCAATATTTAATCATATCTGTACAACCTTTTATACAATAATTATGTGTTTAACTCTGAACACCAGGTTATGTTGGGAAGTTAATGGTATAGGCTGAGTCTGAATTTTAAGTGTGAGCAATGTTTAAAAAGCAATTAGCACAGATAGGTGTACTGAGTGATAAATGGGGGAGGAGGCAAGCAACTGAAAATGAAATGATCTTGCTCTAACAGATTCACGTTCAAGAGGTGGATTAGGCAAGTAACTCATGCTTTGCCAGAATTTCTGCTGGGCTTTTGCACAAGACAAGTCTTGGGGCAGCACAGTGTATGCAAGGCTTTGTCTGGCAGCTTTGATTTTTCCCAGTGGCTTTCCTTTGCCCACAGTAAGGATAAGTGTTTAATTACATAAACATCATTTATTGAATATAACATAATTATTAAAAGTTTAGGTTTTACTGTGGATTTGGAAGACATTAAAGAAGTGAGATTCTTACGGGTCTAACTTTTTCCCACCAGTGACTCATGGATCTGTATGCAGCACTCTGACAGCTGTACAATTTACAGCTGAAAATAAATAGGATGAAACTCAGAAGAGGTTGCAGCAGTACTGTCAGGTTATCTAAGGAGCCTTTTGACTACTAATCAACTTAAATATTTCCTTTGTATGCAATTCTGCCACTGATGCAGGTGTGTCTGACTTGCAGTCGAGTTACAGGGGGCAACACGTGTACGGGAGCAGAACAGCCTCCTGTGGTTTTTATTTAGTTGGATCTTTCAATCAAGCATTTCCCTTCCCTCCAGAACTGACAGAGCTTGACGTAATAGAATTTGTGAAGTAAATTTAGAGAGATGCAATGGGTGATGAGTCACTACTTCAGTTAATTCAGTAAATCCTTTCTGTATTTTAAAATGTTTATTTTGTCTGTAACCTAAAAACTCGTCCGAAATGTTGGCCTGTTTTTAATGCTTTATGGTGTTCAGGAAAGAGAATGATTTACTGAAGATAGGGAAAGCAAATTATGATTCAATTTGCCAAAAGAAAAAAAAATTAAGTTTCTGTACTGTATTGAAAACTAAGTTCCTTAAAGACCTTCCGTATTTTAAGGCTTCTAATTCTTGCAAGTGCAGTAGAAATGACTTAATACAAGAAGCACCGATGTTTTGAAATATAAGTCACTTTTAAAATCATTGCTGCAATTACTGTATTTAAAAGTACTTATTTGAAAATAATTCAGAGCTTTTTTATTTTGCTTTATGGGTTATGCTATATTTTGTTCTGCAAGAAATGCAGCACTGTGCTATACCTCCTGAGAACTAGGCTTGGGCAAATTTGTCTTGTTGTTTATTAATGTGGTTTTGCAGTTAAATTCTCCTTGCAGATACACTGTGTACCACCAAAAATTGCTGGCATAGCTGCATTTACTTAAGTAGAGTAACTTACTTCGCAAGCATCATCAAATACAAATTGGCATGTGAGGACTCTCTCTGTGTTGCACTGTCCCTCACTGAGCCCTGGTAGTTGCTGAGAACCGTCTGTGATCTGGTTCCTTGGGAGTGTGAGACTCTGCCTGCCAGGATCAGCCCAGCCCTGCTGCATTTTCCTCACCCCTGGCTTCATCCAAAGGTGATATGGATGTGTCCCTGGCTGGTGATGGGGCAGGATCTTGGTGCACTTGGGGGCCCATCAGCAGTATGCCAGCTATAACTGGGGAAGTTGGAATGGGCAAGTATATTAATGTATTACTTATCCATATTAAAACTGGAAAATATTTTAGTGTTGTTACTACTGAACAGCTTCTTGGCTGTGCAATTAAGACTGCCTTTTGGTGAAGAACTGACATTATTAAAAGCATTTAAGAGCACAGTGATAAGTATAAGCAGTAAGCAAAACTCCATAGCTATAGATGAGATCATACCTGTGATGGAAAGTTATTACTGGGAAGGACTGTATCTTCTGACACAGTGCTGCACACCTTGCCTTTGCTTGTGTGGTTCGTTGGCTCTTTGCTGTTTTGCAACAAAAGCTACTCCAGACCATTGTTGCTGTTGCTGAAAATGGAGCACAACTTTGAATCCAAAAGCCTTTCTGAACTTGAAGTTCCAGCAGTCACCAAGGAGGGCAGAAAATCAGTGCTGCTTGTGGCAGTGTACCAAGATACAGAGGGTATAAATGGGACTCAAAGTGTCAGAAAAGGAGGTTACAAGGATTGCCTATGCCATTAGTTATGGTGGAGTTTATTTAGGAACAAAGATGCCATATAAGTTTGTAATCTATTGCTTATATTGTTGAGAAGTACATTGTAAGTTGTCATTTCTTTGCCATAATTAGTTTAGAATACAGGTGTGAAGGAATAGGGCTTGGATGATTTTTTCAAGTCTTTGTTTATTAAAATGTTTTGAAGTGTTTTGTTTTATATTACCAATCTGAAGGGCAGATCAAGTTAACAGTACAGCAGCTACTCTGTGTGGGTATATGATGAACATCATTTTGTAGATATCAGTCAGGGATCTTTGAATGTTTTATGGAACATAACATAAAAGACACATTCCTTGCCGGAACTTCCTTTGTGCTGGGCTTCTCTCTAATGTAATTTCCTTCAGTAAAAGAATAGAGAGAGCAGGGTTTTGGGCCCATTTTGCTTGGCAATACACAAAGGAAAAGAAGGTTGGGGCGGGGGGTGTTGAGAGTATTATTTCTCAGCTACTTCACACAAAGAAATACTGTAGTGCTTTCAAATTCTCCGTTAATAAAAAAAAATAGAAATCTCTTGGTACAAATGCTTGCTGTCACAGGCAGTCAGTGCTACACCATTTTGACACAGCCGTATGGAATACTTGGGTATGTTGTAACATTGTTGCCCTGGACTTAGTACAGGAGGTCTGGAACCGAGCAAGAGATGCAAGTCTGATTTTTCATACTCCCATGGTTGCTGATAGTGGAGTGAGAATGGTTTCGGTGAGCAGCTCTTTGGAAACAATGTTGTCTAACACAGCGCACGTAAAGAACACTCTCAGCTAGTGCAGAGCTCCTTGGAGATAGGCTGGCTTGGAAGGACTGAGGGTGTCTCTCTGTCTGTCTTTGGGTCTGTGCAGTCCTGGTGTACTGTCATACAGGAGGGGCTAAGAGACAACCTCTACCGCTTGCAGAGCACTCACGTTGGCTTGGCCTTCTGATTTTGTCAGTGTGTCTTATAAACAATCCTGATAGTTTAAAATTGGTTGGTTGGTCTTTCCCTAGTTGGAATTGAAACACTGCAGCTTGGTTGAATGCTGCATCTTAAAAGGAGTGCAAACAGTGTAGGAGAGCTGGACATTTTGGGAGCTTGTTATTTCAGGCCTTTATGTCCATGACAGTCTGGATGTCTGTCCTACCAGTGTGTCATCCCAACGCAGTAAGTTTGACTGTAGAACATGGAGTGCATGGCTCTGTGTGGTGCTGGCAGAAGTGTTTTCTGCCAGTTCTCTTAGCAGTAGCCAAGGTTTTACTGTGTTTTGTAGAAGAGCTGAACCCTCACTTCAGAGGGGTGGGGAGGGAAAAAGCCAGAGAGCCACCAGCTCTGCCTAGAGCAGACAGTGCTGCTGCCAAAGAGAGAACAGCCGTGACCACGAGCAATTATCCTGGTTCAGCAGCTGCCTAAAGAGGTCGGGAGGAGAGACTATGCTGTGTGCTTGGCATGCACTAAAGTTGTTCTGCTCCCGTGGCCCCACACAGGGGAAAAAGCAGAAGGTAAAGAGCTGAAGTTCCCCATGGCTGTTAGCATAAACATATGCACACAGACACGCTTCATGCTTGGTAACTTATATCCCTGTTACCCTCTTTCAAATGATCTGTGTAATACTGAAAATGAGATAGCAGTAAATAAAGTGCTCAGCCTATTTTACAATTGTCAATAAACAAATGTCTTCATTTTATGTTATGCGCACACGTTTGGTTATCAGATGTTTCCTGCAGTTCTGCTGCTTGATGCTTTGTACACATCTCCTTTTGGGATGAGCACATATGAATTTTCTCTCCTAATTACAAATTGCATTGCTTAAGCTAGTTTAGTCATTGTAAGAGTGGCCATTACTTCATTAATGTGTGAAAAGAAAGATTCAACTCACTGCACTTCTAGTCACAAGTATTTTGAGGGCAGGTGACTTTATTCCCACACATAAAATCTGAATATACTGTCTAATTTATGCTCAAAACATGAGACTTCTTCCTCGGTTGACTTACTGTGAGAACAGCCTCTAGATCTGTCTCTTTGACATAAAAGAGAAACTGAAAATTTTATCCAATTTATTTGTGTTATATTGAATTCCATCAGATTTTATTGGCTTTTTTTCAGTTTTCAGTAAAGTGGTTCATTTAAAATTTAATTTTAAGATATGTTTTCTTGATGTTGATTCAGTATTGTAGCCTGTTGTATTTGAAGTATGCCTCTGGTACATGGCCCAATACATCATGCTGTCACGCTGAGAGAAGAGAGGATGTTTGGAAATTCAGGAGGAGGTAGAGACCCGTCTGTATATTTTCATATTTGTTTGGTCTTTTGTTCGTATCAGCCATTCAGTTTCCAATGCCAGTTTTGTTTCTTTCATTCTTGAAGTTGAGGAAACGTATCAGTGTGTGTGATTCTAACATATTTTGAAACAGAATCGGTGTATTTGTTTGCTAGTATATTCTAGGAAAATTGCATAGGCATTGCATGATGAAAACAACTCATTTTGCCTCTGGGAATTCCGTTTTATTTACAGCAAGGAGAGGAATTGTGATGTGCTAATGAAGGACACTCTATTTGTGTGCACTGTTTCCTTTTTTAGTCTTTGTCTGGTGTTTCCCTGCTATTTTGTTTCTCCTTTTCATTTATATATGGTCAGTTTCCTTCAATAGAGTCTGAGGTTTTGCATGTTCTTTTTTGTGCTTGCTCTTGCATTTCCCATTAAAAGAAGCTTCTCTCTGTTTATAGATAGTTTTGCAGCTTTGCTCAAACTGCGAGGGCACAAATCCTGTACTTTGAGGTGAACTGTAACTTTGTGATTAACCTGGGTCCAGGTTTAACTTTGTTTGCTTTGAAACATGCTTCATGCTTTACTTTTGTAGTCAAACTTGCTGTTTCTCTGCAAGTACACCATGTTCCTTTATATTTGCTGTTGGTGTGGATGTAGGCTACTAACACAGTAAGAAGAAAGGTTTTTATCAATATTTATATAAGGTGTGTGGTTTATTTTTCCACACTGGGTGTTGTTAAATTACCACTATGGCTCAGTGCTATTTCTAGGTGAGTTCATAAATGAACGCACATCACTACTTAAAGGACCAGGTGGGGCTTTTTTTCCCTAAACTGTTGCATGGAGAGTATTGTTCAGTATATAATGTATTAGACTGCAGTGTGTTCTCTAGATGGAAAGAGAGATATGTATGATACTCCAGTGACATGTATACAGTTAGTTCTGGGGATGCGAGAGTGAGTTACGGTTTGTGGTAATTGTGTATTAAAAGAGGTTTGTGTTGTTTTCTTAAACAGATGTAGAATGCTTTAACCAAATTGAAGTAGTTCTGGAAATGCATTTTTCTTCCCCTTGGGTAGAGCATCGTGCACTTGTGGAGGCAAAGGGGGCAGGTACAACTTACCTTAGCATGGCACAAGGAATATTGATTGCTCCTCCATACAATCTATATAGCTTTGGTTTTGTTTTGCCTCATACTTGGCTTGATGTGGGGGGCTTTGGGACTGCCTTCCTGCTTTGGTAGCTAGCCCCTCCACACAGGCTGGGTCTGGGTTTGCCACCAGCTGAAGTTCTGTGAGGAAGAGGGACGTGCAATTCCATGTTGGTTGACAACTGCTTAAAAGGAGAGCTAAATGCTGAAAAAACCAGGGCTGCCTCCCGTCTGGCTGAGCGAAATGAGGCCAGATGGGTATTTCAGTCAAACAGAACACGTCCCTCAGAGTGATTTAAAGCACAGTCTGAAGCTGAATGCGCAGGGTGGAGAAGAGGTTTGTGATGAGCAGGATTATTTCATCCAGCGCCTGCAAGAGTCCAGCTGTCTCACTCTCTTCTGTGTTACTTTGTTTTGTCTTTAAGGAAGGTGACTTTAAAGTTCGGCGCTGTGGTTCGGGTCCTGCCGGGTGAGGCCGCAGTCCTGTGCGGTGGACTGCTGCCGGTTGCCGTGGTAACAGAAGACCTCCCCAGCCGAGGCAGTCCATCGCTCCATCGCTGTGTCTGCCCTGGGAATTGGCTACAGCGGCAGAGCTGCCTTTGAGAGCTGAGTGCCTTTGAGTCCCTCATGAGCGATTGAAGCGTACTGACCCTACCTGGCGCGATTGGGGATTAAAGGATGAGGGTGTTTATTTTTAGCCTGAAAGGGTATCGTGGCATATAGAAATACATCTCTGCTCTCATGTGGAAAAACATACATTCCTGGAGCAGTGTGTTTCTCCTGCTTAGCAAGGATACTTTCCCCTCACCTGTTCCCATGTCAGAGAACAAGTACCACCCTGGACTTTCTTAGCTGGGTCAATCAAATCCTGTATTTATTGTTTTCTCTTGCTTTTTAAGTTACATTTCAGTACTCCATGAGCAAGTGTAAAGACAATTCTTACATAAGCCACTTTAATTGAACTTACCAACTTCAATATTCCTTTCAGAGCTCATTTGCTGCTCTTCAGTGACTTCAGCAGCATTTCTGATGCACAGGATGGTAAGGGAGGTTCACATCCGAAATGCCCAGGTACTGCAGTGAGGGGTGGCAGCTGGGAGCACTGCCTTGCATGTCGCTGTTTTTGTGATGCGGCCTTTCTATCGGGGGATAACCTTGGTTCGCACGTGATTCACACATCCATTGGTTAGAATGGAAACTGATAGCTCCTTCTATGTACAGACAAAACAAATCCTGAGTTTCAAAGCTGTTACTTTCTCTCGCTCTTTTTGCGCACATAGGAATGTTATACCATGAAGTTTGTAGACCATGGCCCATATTTTTATAACTTTTTTACCTCATTTCATCTGCTCTGGGGGTTGCCATAATATATAAAACAAACATTGAAGGGAATCTTCAGTAGGGTGTCTTTATAATAGTTTATTTTAAATCTTTGCCTCTGTGTGGATAAAATGTAATTAAAGCAAGAGAAGCATAGTAAATGACACTAATTCATAAAATACATTAGGTATATATCATCAAAGTTTTTATTTCTGAAAGTTCTAATTTTGTAAAACTGTAGGAAAACAATGGAACTAGAAGCCTGGTTGCATTGTAGAGTAGTGCAGAAGTGTTTTAGTAACTCTAGTACTAATGAACTGAACATATTTTTTTTCTTCTAGTTTTTTTTAAGATGGCATTAGTATTCCAAACAGCAAAATCCCTGGCTGGAGAATTGTAGAAATGATGATTGCTCATTAGCAAATAGAATACAGATGTTCTGTTCAGTTTGCCTGAGTGCTTCACATAAACACCTTGGGGAGTGACTGGCACAGAGTACAAAACTTGATAGCTTAACAGTGTGCTAAACACTTCGAGGCTGGCAATAGAAGCAGGAGCATACCGTGTAATTCTGTAAAATTTCATGTAATTTTTAATCATTTGTAGTGTTCGTGTAATGTGACAACCTTCGTGTGGGAAGTGCAGGGGGAGAGGTGCTTCTACAGGCCTGTAAGGAACACCAGAAACTAGAGTTGGGTCAACTCTTTGGAGGTCTCTTCAAGTCTTTTTGGTTGGCTTTCTGCCTTCAGCTTACAGAGGAGCAAATTTCTGTCCTCCCTTGGTGTCTGTGAATCTTGTGTCAGTTGTACATTTTTTTATTTGCCTGACCAGTTGCCCATAATTTCTTGGGCCACTGAGACAGCATCTTTTTAGTTCTTTAGTCATATGTCTTCATGTTTTCCCTCTGTTTCTTTCATTCCTCCATCCTCACCCTCACAACAATAATCCCAACAATATTTTTTTCATTTTAATTAACTTTTAATTGTATACATGCAGCAACTGTTTTTGAGGCTATATTAAATAAAGAGTGGATTAATTACACCATTAGAAGCTCATTGATAGTTATGTGTTAGTGGCTGTGGGGTTTCGCATCTCATCATGATGTTACTAAGTTCAATTTTCTGCCAATGCCAGTGGTGCTTAGGGAACAGCTGGAAGGGGAGATGACCCATCGCTACTTAAGGAGCCAAGTGAGTTAAGCTTCTCTGTGTCCATTGCTCTTGTGCAGCAATGGACACAGAGAAGCTTATTGGATTCTGCTCTGTGCAGGATTTTTTAAGAGAGAGTTCCCTTTGAGTAAAGATGCAGGAATTGTTTTGGTTTTAAAACCCATTTTAGGAATTATGAATCTTACTCATGCAATTGGATGGACTTCTAAAGAAAAGGAATTCCTAGCTGTGATGTTACTTTGGCCTCTTGCCATGATGTGTATTTGTGTTGCACTTACTTAGTTGCCAGAGAGAGCCTGGAAAGAAACTGAATGAATTTTGAAAGTTTCAAAATGCATTTATTTTATTAAAGAACTTGTTGATTTCAGTGGGTTCTTTTGGGTTGTTTTGGTTGGTTGGTTGGTTGGTTGGTTTGGGTTTTGGGTTGTTTTGCTGGTTTTGTTGGGAATTTTTTATGTTAGTTTTGTTTGGGTTTTTTACACTGGGTAAGAAGTCTTCAAATTGCTGCCGTGAAGGTGTGGAGCAGCAAAATTAGCTTGAAAGCACTACCTATTTCAGACTGCAGCTGAACTACCATAAGCCAGATTGCCTGCTGCAGCTATGCTGCAAAATTATTATGCATCCTTGGCAAGCAGTTATTAAAAATTTTTTTTTGGTGCTTATTAGACCATTTAAAGTAGCTTTTCCACCTTAGTGGAAAAGTCTTCAAAGTATTAAACAATGTCAGCACTGGAAATTGATCACATGATACAAATGAGAAAATGGCATTGGTACCCAGAAAGCAGGCTACAGCCTCAGAGTTTGCTCCTGTGAGCTTCCATCTCTCCTTTTAAGCAAATACTCAAAACTAAATGGAACTTACTTACATTAGGTTGTCCTGCTGAGTTGAAAACAATCTGTCTGAGTGTAAAAAAACATGGTAGGTATCAAATTTATACCACTTCTAGAGGCAGAATCAAATTAAAGTGAGTTGAAACGAGTTAGATCAGCATGAAGTGATGCTGTCTCTAAAGAGTACTTTGCATTTCTATATCTTTTCACACACAGTTGAAAGAAGATTATTGGGCAGCTTCACTTACACAGCTCCTGCTTGTTTCCTCCACTTGCCCTAAAGGAAACAAAATAGTCAGGCTCCCAATTTGGAATTTAAAGAATGAACCCAAATCACTTATGTGCTGTTTAGTTGTAGTGACAGCAAGGCAAATAGATGCGAAAATATTAGCCAAACAAAAAGACAAAAACCTTGGCCCGCTGGTAAGCGTTTGGAAACTCAGTTAAAACATTTATCAATAATTTGGGCAGCAGGATAAAGGCACGTAGGAAAAAGCAAGCTGAAAGTGAAATGCCTCAGCTGTGAGATATGTTAGAATACTTGTGATAAAAATTTCAGTTCTAGTGTTATCTCTTCCCTTCTGTTTCTATTTCATTGCACCTTCAATAAGTATTGAAAATCACATTAACAAATAGCAAGGGTGTGAAGGAAAGCATGTTAAAGAAGAAAATTAATGATTGTGTTAGCTTGATGACTGAGGCACTGTCCTGTGTTACAAAGAAGGTATATCCAAGGCAGGTATTAGTGGGGACATAAGGTTTCATATCCAATCACATCTAAAAAATCTGATAAACTGTAGACTTCAGGCCATCTATAGCAGTTATTGTCAGCCAAGATATTTGTAGTAAAAGGCAGGCTTTACCTCAAAAAGCTTGCAGAGTGACTATGCCAGCCAGGAAGCCTGTGCAAAGAAGAATTAAGCTTCATCCATTTTGAAGAGAGGACAAAACGCATTACCTGAAACCACAGTGTCTGCTTGGAAGTAGGATGTGAATTTGAGGCTGTGCTACTCTCAAGGTTTTTCTGGCACAGATTTACATCTAGTCCTGCTGGTCTTTGATAGACCTAGATACAGGTGAAGGGTAATTGTTCCTATATATTTTACTATAGGGTTCATCCTTGAATAGGGATCCAGGGTCTAACAGAGAGTGTCCAGATGGATTGAGCTTTCCCATTACTGCTTGGAGGTCTGATGTATCTTACTTTGAAATTGAGAAATGGAGTGGTAGAGAATTGTTGCTGTGATATGAATTATTCCCACTGTTATTAAATAATAGACATGACCACAGCGACCTACTCACTCTCTAAACTGGATTCCTTCTGTGCTTTAATCTTGGTAATGGCTTCATGTTTGACTACAAAATGTCGTGGGTGAGCTGTGGGCCTCTGAAGACAGGGGCAGAAGGAAGTTGGTAGATTGATTCCATATCATGTGTTTTCTAACATAAGGTAGTAAAAAGCCTCGGGAAATTATATTTCTTAAGTAATGCAATCAGAATTGCACTTAGACAGAGAAGATTGCTTTGTATTTACTAGTGGTGTTTACTGCATTTTCTAGCATGCCTAAGGAAACCTCTGGAAAGGGAAAATGGAGTTCTAGACCCGGATCCATACAGTTACTTTTGGGAATAACAGCGAAATGAGTGAGCTTGATTTGCTGCACAGCAGATGCCAGGATTATATGATGTGGAAGGAATTTTTTACTTTTAAACCCTTTCAGTGTGATGACATGCAGGGGAGAGGAAGGAGGGGCTGACATAAGTGCCCTTGTTTTTTTAACCTCTTCAGTGCTCTGAATCCAGAGATAGCAGTTGATTCATGTAAGCACAGCCTGTCTGCATAGGTGGACTCTACCAAAACAATAATTAAATATAGTGTATGTTTCTGGATTAGAGCAAAATGGGAACAGAAAATAATACTATTTATTCTGTGTTTTAAAGCTACAGTGCTATAAACAGAAAATGCAATGACCAGAGAGAACTGAGTTTGCATGAAAATAGATGAAAAGTACAGTGTGTCTTTTTTGGTATTTATGTACTATTTAAAACAAGTTTACCAGACAGCTTTTGATTATAGTCAGCTTGTAAGTGTGTTCTGCTACATTGTGCAGCATCTCAAGATAAAATGGACCAACAGTTGTTTACAAAAGCTAAAGATTTTCCAAGACAAAGCTCATGGGAGGAGCAGATGGTATCTGGGCATTGTGTTGTGGTCTTGCAATCCACTCAGTGCCATGTTGGGCTGATTCATAGAGTTCCATTTGCAGAGGCATCCTAGTGAGCAGCTTCACCAAGAGAGGAAACATTTGAATGAACTTTTTTGTCTTTTGTGCTGTCTTCAGTAAATGCCATTGACTGCTGCTGTATTTAAAGAGAGTGACAAGAGTGTATCATAGCCTTCATTGAAATGAACAGGTGTCCTTTGCAAGCAGTGATCCTTCTGTTCAGGAGAGCTTTTCCATGTTAGCTGTGATAAGGTGAGGAAGCCATGCAGGTAAGGTTCAGCCCCGGGTGTTTGGGGTGGGATCACAGAGGATTGTCGGTGGCCTGTGGAGTGCAGACAGCCCAGGTGTGCTCCTGAAGGGCAGCTCCTGCCTTGGCATCACGTCATTTTGGGATCTGCGTCATTGTGCAACTAAAACCTGCAAATGGAGAAGTGTTCCCACTGCCCTGTAGTCAGGGTGCTGCCCCCCACCACCTCTCTTTCCCACACAGTGTGTTGGGGGGGCTTGAAAATTTCAGTTGGATATGAGGGGAATGTGTTCTTCACTAATTTAAAGGGGGTGAAAATACTTTCTTTCCAAAGGGAGAGAAAGGGAAAGAGGCTGGTGGGCTGCAGGAAATGGGGGGAGCAATGTGAAACTTCAGGTGACAAGATCTTTGTGGTGTTTCCCTTTTAGGCGCTAATAAACCTCAGGATGACTTAATATGCAAAACCTGTTGAACCTGTTGGCAAGAACAGAGCCCCAGATCCTCACTGCAGAGGGTTTGTTTGTTGCTACCAACTGCATTTCAATTGCCTAGTGATAGTGTTTGTTTTCTTGGAATTTGCTTTCTGGTGCAACGTTCCAGCAGTTCTGACAGGAGCCTTGCAGAGGTGGAGTTGCTGTAGGCCAAGGTACGGTGGGGCTGCGGGCACTCCACAAGCCCAGCCCTGCTGCCAGGAGGGTAACAGCAGAGGAGTGTCCCGGCTTCAAAGGGGCTGAATGCGACAAACAGGGGGAAACTGCAGTCCCTTCCTACTCTCACTGGCAGGCACAGTTGATGTTAAACCCATTGCTTTTATAGGAACAGGCTGACCTACTTATTAAGGCATTGTATTTCACTGTTCAGCTATGGCTGTCTGCCCCGGACGGGTTGTGTTTCCAACCCTGGTGAAACTCAGCCCCCAGCCATGCCCCAGCCTTCTGGGAAGTCTTGGAGAGGGCATGTTGATGTGTCTGTCCAGTGTGAGGAGCTCTGGCACCACAGAAACAGGCACCACATCTTATCCCTGTGAAAAAATGGAAAAAGCCTGCTGAAAGAACTGGTATATGCCCAAGAGGAACAGGAAAATAGAAAGAAAATTTGAGAAGATGATATTTAAATGTTAAGAAAGGTTTTGACCAGAAACGTGTTTTTGATTGTATTCTGTGGGGTAGAACGGCAAACCAGTTGTGGCAATAGCTGTGGGTATGCTTGGGGTATCTTAAAGGAGCACTTTTTTGCCAGCTTGTGAAATTCAGAGGTGATTGAATCGCCTACCCTTCCCTACTCACATTCGTAAAGCGCAGGGAAGGGTTGGTTTGAGAAGAACAGATGCAAATGAGAAATCTGGAAGACCACCAAACGTCTTTGTGGGGTCAGGTAGGAGCTCCCTCTACATTTGGTGGACGGGTGGCTGTGTGTTGATGTCAGATTTGTGCATCTCATGTCATGGAGATGATGGCATCGGCCATCTTGGGAAGCAGTCCTACAGCTCTTTCCAGCCAGGGCTTTGGACTATTACAGCAAATCCAGATTTCTCTGAGCAGCTGTCAAAAATGTGGTGGTGGATAAGTTGAGATAGAACTAAGAAATGTCCTTTCTGTGTCAGACCATTGCTTCTGCCTCTGCTCTGGGGGCTTTTCATTTTTTCAGAGCTGCTGGGTGTCATGTTGCTACATGAGCAAGAAGTATGTGCTTCGTCCATCTGTAACAGTGAACATAGACTCTCTCTGCTGCACTGACTGGAATATATACACTTACATGGCTTTAAAATAAAAAACAGATTTGTTGCTCTGACAGGACCTCCCCAGCTGATTTAAAAGAAAAATTTCTGCTGTTTTTATAGAGGCTCTTACAAATATATCTGTTAGGTTTTGATCCTGGAAAATTGAAATAGTTGTCCAAATAGTCAAAGCTTTCTGAGAGATTTCCTCCAGTTTTGCCCCAGTAAGCTGTGATGTCCTTTAGTATTTGCCATGTAGGCTTGGCTTTAAGAACCACAGAAGAAGGAGTTCATGTAGACATGCTCAGCCAGTGTTATCCCACATTTTGCAAAATTCACTTCTCTACCTTTTGTGCTTTTTCTCCAGTAGCTTGTACTTACATGTATTCTCTTTTTCTTTGATGTACACATATACTCTCGTCAAATTACTTAATCTAAAAGTTTTGAAAATAAAGAGGGAATTTCTGTATTTAAATTCTTGAGAGACAGTCTGCTATCATAATGATAGAGCTGTAGGATTATTACCCAGAGATACAAAATGACAGACATCATAGTTAATACTCATCAGCATCCTTTCTAGCAATCTCAAACAGTCCCATCAGTAAAAAGCCTAAGCAAGCTGTGCTGCATTATTATGATTGAGGGCCAGATCATATTTGATGTTGCTGGCTGACATGAGTAGAAAATAAAGTTTTCCCACTTATAAAACTAACTTTATAAATAAGCTCTTTGTTACATTGCAAATACATCCTCACACTTCTGTTAAAATACCCAGTAGTGACATGAAACCAACGTCAAACACGTTCCCACATACTTTGCCTTGAAACTAAAAGGAAGGGAGCAGCTTTCTTTCATCTCAGGTAAAGGGAGATGTAGTTCAGTGCATACACAGCACTAAGTTTGTCGTTTATGAATTCCAGGTCTTGTCCGGCCAGTATCAGGTCTAGCAACATTGATTTTTAATCAGGCATAATTACCACTCTTAGTCTTCCTTGAAACAAGTGACTAATGACTTCTCCCCAGCCACTTTAAGGCTTTAGGCTATTTTCCGTAACTATTATAGTTGTACAATGTAGCACTTGTTTATTTACTCTAAGGAGTCCTGTAACTATCAGATCTGTAACTCCGATTTTAACTCTGATAAGACGGAATTTCACTGATAATTTTGCATAAAATAGAAACATCTTTATTGATACATTCCCAAAGGAATAACATTTGTGTTTTTAATAACGAAAAACTAGTATATGTATATAGTATCTTACAATTCTATAGTATATACCATTAGCATGTTTGTTGTACTGGATGAAATGTACCAGATTTATGAATAATTGTCTCTAAATCAGGGCATCAGGTATTTATAAGGGGAAGAGGATCCCTATAATGTTTTTAGTTCTGTTAATGATTATGTGCAAGACAGCTGTTTGCTGTAAATGATGGCACTAAAATGAAAAATCGAATTTTTTTTGAGATTTCCCTTCACCCTGCTGGAGACAGGAAGGAGAGAAGTGGGGAGATGTAGAGTAGGAAGGGGAATCCTCAGCAGGCGCACTGAGAAGCTTAGCAACTGTTCACCTTCTGGCCATGTCAGGGAGGAGACGTGTGCGTTGGGATGGCCTCTGTACAGAGGGCTGGTGGGGTAATGGGTCCATGTGGCACGCCCAGGAGACGGCAGGCACTCATTAAAGATGAGTGCACAGAGATGGGAAAGGGGCAAGGCAAATGTGTTCTCTCAGTTTGTTTTGTAGTAATCGATCCGATTACTCAACATTATTAAGATTCATTTGCCCAGACAGTCCGTGTTTTGCTCTCAAAAGACACTCAGATCTGATGCACAGATCGTGGTAGTAAATTGATTTTGCACTGGCAGAGGTAGTGCAGACTGTGTGCCCTATGTGTATGAAGTAGAACTCTCTTAAAGGCCAGTGAGGTGCCTTTGTGCTGCACTGACAAGGATTGCAGAAACTGCTGCTTAAAATCAGTAAAACAGCTCTCTCTAGAGTTTGTTGAAATTTTGGAGTACAAAAGGAAATGTGAGGCTTTTTCTCTATTTGGTTGTAAGCACAAAGTTGACAAGATGACCAAATACTTAATGAAAGTTAGCTCCGTGTTTCTTCATGGCAACTTTTGCCTTGCCACCCATTTGGCAGGAACAAGGACTGTTCCTTCCCAGCAGAGAAGTGGCTGCCTGGTATCAGGAGCTGCAAAGAAATGAGATCTAGCACCATTTCAAAGGTGTTTTCTTCTCCAGTCTCAATGTGTGACCATGACAATTGTGCAGAACATGCTTACGATTGTTGTTAATGTAAGCACTTGTCTTTTACTATGAAACTGTCCTGAGCTATAGCTGAGCTGCCCAGCTCTTGCAGCCTGGGGCTGAGCCCTGCAGGATGCTGGTACCCTGATCCTCTTTTGTGGATGGTACACATTCTCTGTGGCTTATATATACATATAAGTGTTTTCCTGGATTACAGAGAGAGCTCTCACTATTTTCTGGATAAAGCTTCATTTCATTTATTTTTTAATTCTTTTAGTGTCCCACAACTTATTTTAGGCATAGCCTGTACGTGTGATTGGTTGGGTCCTTGTTCAGCATAAAGAGAAGGGGATGAGGGCTTCTTAGCTTACCCACTCTGTTTTGTGGTGTAAATACACTTTACACCTTTCATATGATGAGCTTAAAGAGTCTGCAAAAGAGTTCTTTTCACAATCAAGAGACTGTGTTCTGCCCGTAGGGCTAGAGGCCATTCAGAATTCAAGGAGTTTGAAGAGGTTCATTCATAGCAAAGCAAAGGTTGGCAGAAGTAGAATCCTGTGTGTCTCCTTAATTTTAATTAAATTAATCAAAATGTAACAGATAATACTAAAAAGTCATTTCAACCACTTTGTCTAGAAAGGAGCTGTGTGATAGCAGTTTGGCAAGTTAGGAGCATCGAAGGGGGAGTGTAAATGTGACTTAGCAGCAAAGTCTTGTCTTAATGCTTGCTCTTTAGACTCTCAAATTAATTACTCTCTTGCCACATTTCAGTTAATAACATTTCACATTTCCTCTGCTTTTGAAATGTGTAAGTAAAAATTCCAGTGATTACAATATTGAATTTACATGTTTTGCTAGTATGTAGCATAGATGGTGCCAAATTAGCAAAGTGCTTAGTGGAATATCTGACATGCATATGCAACTGAATTCAAGGAAAATGCAAATGAAAACAAGTAAGTTTTTTCAGATTTGCAGCATACCTTCCACAAAATCTCTTCTGTGAAGTATGGAAATAAGAAACAAAAAAACTTTGATAATTAGGAAGCAGTGTTTAGTCTAAACAAATGGTGTTGCAGTTCTTTTAAATAATTCCTATTCTTATGTGTGCTATTTAAGCTAAGTTAAAGCCCCAACCTAAGGCTGACTAATTTCACTGTAAAGTCTCTTCAGTGTTCAGCCTGTGTTCACCAAGTTGCTTTCACCAGAAGCTTTCATGAAAACAGGTCAGTGTGGTTTCACAACATTGACTGTTGTGATTTGAAAGTAATTGTGCTACTCCATGGGTTATCTTGTGGACATCTGCAGTGAGACTGTCAGGATCTTTAAAGCCTATTTTGTTTTCATACTTCATGATAATAATCCTTCAAAAATGGCATTGAGTTTCCCTACACCACGTTACCATTGGCCTGAGTCTCATCCCTCAGCGCACTTGGGAAGCTCTTCGGCAGAAAAAGTCAAAAGGCCCTAAATACTAGATTCCTGCTCTTCTATCATTTCCTATATTTGAAAATTAAAGAGGTTTCAAAGGAGAATTGCAGGAAGAGTGGAATGAGTTTTTCAGATG
Source organism: Tichodroma muraria (assembly GCA_013390105.1). Taxonomy (NCBI): domain Eukaryota; kingdom Metazoa; phylum Chordata; class Aves; order Passeriformes; family Sittidae; genus Tichodroma; species Tichodroma muraria. Next base: position 11,515 of record WAAG01042914.1, on the reverse strand, counting down.
ATGGCAGAAGAGCACCTTGTTCCAGCCATGTTGAACATCAACCCCTGTGGAGAGTGCTCAGTCATCATCCACAGAACTGGAGAAGTCCCTAGCCTCTCTGTGTACTCTCTGGGGCTTGCTCACAGTAATACCAAGTGATGACTGTCAAGTGCTCTGATGGAAAATAGACTTTAGTCTGCTTCCATGTGGGTAAGTAAGTTTGTGTCTAGTCCTGTTGGTGTTTGATAGGGATACGGTTACAAAAAGATTGGCAAGGGAGCTGCCAACTGCCCCAGCTGGGTTTTCCAATGTATTTAATAATAGGTTTTTAAAACTAGTAATTTGCTTGCTTGATTGATTGATTGATTGATTGATTATGCTTCTGACAGTTTGTTGGTCTCAGTCTTAGGGAGAAGGGAAGTAAATGGTACAGACTTTAATTTTTCTTCATTTATAATATCTCTGCTTTACTTGTACGTAACTACGAACAGAAAGTAATCTCTTCTCTCAGGTCTGACTTTACTTGAGAATTAGCACTAACACACCTTCATGTATCCACTCTCCTCCTGGGCAAAATCCACTTTATCTAGAATTGGAGGACATGCCTGGGCTGGCTGTATGGCTGTATGGCATGGAGTAGAATCCCAGCAGACCGCATGCCTTCCTGTCTGTGTACCTGCTAATTAGTCATGTTTATCCTGGCTCTTTTTAACATACTTCTGGTGACAGTTCTAGCTGTCCTGTTTTCATCCACCTTGAAGCCCAGGATTGCCCAGCATGCACCAAAATGGGAATTGTAGGGCTTGTAGCCAATTTTCCCAGCCTTTCCTAGGTTCATGGAGAAATCCCTGTGCATAGAGCTCTCTAAGCTGTGGGCTAGTGTCCTTTCTCTCTGGTTCTCCCAGTCCCACATGTACAAGGCTCTGCCTGCTGGCACCTCTCTTCACCTTCCTGCCTGGATGTGCTCTGTTGCCTTGCAGAGGAAAGCAGAAGAGGGGAAGCTGAGAGTTGGAACAGGAATGGAGTAGGCATGGAGTGCCATAGGAGAGGTGACATCATTTGCAAGCCAGGTCTCACAGAGCTTGCCCACTGACTTTTCTTTGTAAGTGCCATGGTTCCAGTGCTACTCAAGTAGCCCCTGGCCAACTCCTCTTCATTGCACCAGGAGTCTTCCTTACGTGCTTAAGGTTGCTACCAGGGCTCAGGCTGGCAGCATATGAGAGCTGCAGGCTCACATCACCATTCTGCCTTGGTGTGAGGCTCCAGCTCATCAACTGTCTCCTCCAAGTGCAGACAGACACTGATCTTCAGGCATCCTGCCTGAGTTGAGCAGCTCAGGGCACAGAGCGTGCTGGAACCTGACAGACCTGGATTCTGTGTGTCCATAGCACAGTCCCTAGTCCTATTGCAAGTCACCTCTGACATGAAGTGGTGCAAGGTCTGGTCCTGGAATGTCAGACTTCATCCTGGAGCTTCTGCAGGTTTATGTCGATAAGCCTTTGTGCAAATAGGTTTTCAGTGGCATAGTTTCTTCATGACTGTGTTTTATGCTTTTTCCCTCTCTGTCCTAGTTTTGCTGAGAGCTTACCTGCCCTAGAGAAGCAGTTTGGAAGGCAGCTTCTGAAGAGTCCCTTCCCCTGGGTCACATTGTGAGCAGCAACACACTGTAGATACTTCTGAAACTTCACAAGCAGACTTTTTGCTTTGTTTCAGCTCCTGTTAGAAGAGTTTACTAGAAGCGTTTTGATTGCCAATCTTGTCTTCAGCCAATGTTGCTTTACTGAAATTATCTTTAAACTTAATAGTTCTTCTACCTTGTTTTTTACCCCTGCATCCCATCAATACCTCATATTGATAGTCTTCCTCTCTGCCTTTGTTTTGCTTAACTGAGCAAGCCAAGCTCTCTGCTTTCCATGCTAAAGTCAATTTCCATGTTGGTTTGGTTGTCCTGCTTGTTTTTTTTAGGTTTTGTGGGTTTATTTTCAAAGAGTGCATCTTCCCTCCTTTTCTCTGGGTACAGGTTTGATCCAGGTCTTGGTGCAGTGATTTGCAGAAACTGCAGCTTTCCCCAGGCTGAGGCGTAGAGTTCCTCAGTCCAGTCTGTTTTCCAGAGGTTCCACAGGAAGCATTTAGTTCATCAGAACTCGCTCTTTCAAAATAATAGACCTTAAACAAAATTAATCTTGCTGTTGTCCTTCCCACTTATCTAAACTGAATCACTTCATGGTCCCCCATTCCAATCATCCTCATTATTTAATATAAAGAGCAGAATAGAATCTATTCTTGTTCATTCAGAAACATGAATAAAGAAACTTGTCAATTGTCATATCCAGGAATAACTGGTCTTACCATGGTTAATAGCATTTGTTCTCCAATCTGTACTGTGAAGTTAGTCTCCCTTGTTGACGTAATTCCCATTTCTTTAATGATGCAGAGCTGAATCCAGATCTGTATCTGGTGTAAGAAGTCAAGAGCAGACCCAGAGTCTCTCTCTTAGAAATCTTCTTTGACCATCTGTCCATAGCATTTCCAAACATTTTCTTTTTAATTCTATTTCTGAAGTCTGCTCGCTCTTTATTGTGTAACAGTATCCTACCATATAAAATCTGTATTTTCTTTGAAAAGCACAGACCTTTTGACACCTGTTTCACTAATAATTGCTGTTCCACCCTGTTTGTGAATTTTCCTGTAATAGCACTAGAGCTTTGAGTTCCTCTTCCATTATGGCAGTCTGCCTATGTTATTAGCACACAGCTATTTTAGCTGCTGGATTTTTTTTGTTCACCTTCTCTGCTCTTATTTTGGTTTTAGACTGCATTTGGCTTTTATGCTATATACATACAGTGCTTTCATTGGTGGTGTCACATGCTTGACCTTTTTCTCATCATTAGCAGCAACATTTTTTTCTTCAAATCCCTGAAATACCCTTCTCACTGTTGTTTTCATGTTTATCTGATATTTACCCCTTTGCTTTCTGGCTCCTGAAACCAGTGGGGAATTTATATTCACCTCCCCAGGCCTTCTCTTGCTTTGTTCTTGGTGAATTCCAACAGTTCATGGTCATGGAATGACTTCAACAGTTCATGGAATGACTTCATGGTCATTCCAACAGTTGGGCTATTTGGGTGAAGCCCTCCTGAAGACCCTTCTTGTGGTGGAAGTATCCAGAAGCCACCTTTTTCTGCAGAACTTCAGGAAACTGTAGTGGTGAGGGAGGCAGAGGGGCTGAAGACATTTCCTCAAGGGACACTCAGGCTAAGAGAAATGCATTAGGTCTTTTTCAGCTGGCACGTCCTGTGCTTGCTGGACTGAAAGTGGTACTTGGTTCTCAAGGCCTGGTGGACACAAATGTACCTTGAAATAGCGATGAGAAGGAAATGAATGCTTAGAAAAACACTGGTATGGGACAATATAGGATATGGTTTGTTTAGTCTTAAATGGTCAGAGTTTTGTGGAGGACTGTCTCCTGGTCACAGTTTTATAGAGGACTTGCTCTGCCAGCCATCCTCCCACTTTGCTGGAAGAGAAACCTATTGTTAGCAGCAGGGACATTATGAAAGCTTGAGCAATGATGACCTTGATGTCCCAGAGATAACACACATCTGCATAACTGGGTTCAAAGAGCATGTGTGTTTTTGTGTACGTGTATTCTTCAGTCAAAAAAATTATGTTTGCAACCCGTAAAGCTGCGAGGACAGCCCTCATAATCACGTCTTCCACTATAGAAGCTGAGGCTGCAGCAATCAGTTAAGAAGATGGGTGAAATTCCTGATCAAAAATTAGGTAAGTACATGTTGGAATAGCAAATTGTTTCTCTCTTCTGTGCTAGCTCACTGGCCAGTGTTTTCTCTAGCTGATGTTCTCTGTTCAGTACTCCAAGCCACACAGGCTGGATGGAGTCAAAAAACTTGACTGTTGTCATTGTGATTGGTAAATTTTATTTTCACATCCTTTTGCACTGAAAGCTAAGCTTGCCAGTAATGTGCATCAAAATGAAAAAACAATTTTAAAATAAAGGAACAAAACCAAAGCAAAATTCTCCACCCTGCTTTTAAGCAGAGTATGTGCTATAATACATCATCTTTATGTGTAAGATATGTATCTCATCTCTCTTTAGTCAGGTGTCTCTTAAAATATTTTTATTTTGCACCGGTAGAATGACTATCAGTATTGCAAATCTGTCTTTTAACAGTTAAATGATCTTATTCTTTACTCCTGAGATGAAAATTTAGTGTGCTTTGGTTTCCCACAGCTTTCTGAATGATAGATGAACCTCTTTGAGTTAGTGCATGCATAAGACCTACTGTAACTCTTTCTACTACCCTTCTTTTTATTAAAGCTAATATTTTTACCAAGAATACATTGTAACTATGGTTTACAGTTGTTGAGCTGATAAAATGGTATTGTTAGGGAATAGAAATCATATGTGTTGCTTCATGACAATACAAATGTAACAAAATAGAGGAGCAGGAAGAAGGTTTCTAGTAGAAAAGTTCTGTGTTTTTAAAATTAGACCTCTTATGATATTTGTGCTGTAGCTTGCTTGGCAGTGTCGGAAATGAACTTATATAGGAAAAATTATTAGCTCATTTAGACTTGTGCCTTTCTTCTTCTTTGTCTCATACTAGATCCGTTTAAAGGAGTGGGAGATCCTCCACTGTGACTTGGCATTGCTAATGAAATTGCTTCCTCCTGGCCTCTATTGTATAGCTTCCAGAATTCTCATGCTTGGACTTTCATGCACTGTTGTTCAGATATGAATTTAATTTCTTGTTTCTTCCCAAGATCTTGGTTCTGAATCCTACTGGTTTACTGTATGCTTCCACAAGTATTCTGTTTATTTTAAGAGAACTTCTCAACCTTATTTAAATATTTCAGAAGTGGACTCAATGGCATCCCACACCAAGGAGTTTGACAGAGTTACAGTACTTACAATTCTCTTCAGGTATTTCTTTCTGTCTTGCACATTGCAACTTTATTTTATTCTTATTCCATCATTAGGCAAAATTAATTAAAAATAGAAAAGAAAAAAGGGCAAATGGGGAAAATAAGCCTCTGCTCTGTTCATTATTCTCTGTGTTTTTGACCTGACTCATGCCAAGGTTAAGCATCATGATGTGGGAAGGGAAAAGGCACATCTGTTAACAGACAAGTTAAACAGGGGCAAGCCGCTATTTGCTCTGTTGCAGTTTAATAAGCCTGAAGGTAAAAGATGGGAGATGGTGTTGCTTTTGCACCATTTTACTACTGATGAAAATTGAAAATATCAAAGAATCAAATAACAAAAGAAAGTGTAGGAATGGGCTGTGCTAGAAAGTGAGGCAGGGAGGGGGTTAAAAGACTATTTTGTAGACAGGGAGTAATCTGAACTTCTGCCTTTTGAGTACAATGGCACTAGGTTTTGGGCATTCCATCTACACTAAGAACATATAAATGGGAAAAAGCAGTGGAGGATGCTGAGAAGTAGAATGGACCAAAAAATAGCATACTGAATGGTAAAGTGAAATACTTTACAAAAATAGTTCTATTTTAGATGTAGTAACTTTAAATTAAAAGAAGATCTTATAAATTCATTCTTGATGAGATAACATAGCTATGGTTGTGTGTGTAGATGGTGCAGTTTAGTTACTAACTACATTTTTTACATCAGATGTCTGTAACATTTTATTAATAACTAAATATGCATCTTAAGTTCTTCTCTCTAGACATCAGTGCTGGAAAATTCAAGCCGGGGTTGCTTTGAACTGCTTTAGCTGCTGTTTTCTTTAAAACCTTA
>WAAG01042912.1:0-13827 GCA_013390105.1 Tichodroma muraria | reverse complement strand
TGAGAATTCAAATTACTTCAGGGCTAGATTTAACAAAACAGATACTATTTTGTGTTGCTCCAGCAAAGTAAAAGGGGGCAAAGAGAGGAAGAAAAAAACATCTCAATGCAAACTTACTTTTTTAGCCATCCCCTCTTTCTGGTGGAATAACAAGTTTTGTCAACTTTGTAAGCAGCTGCTTCTCACAATGAAAATTAAGAGAGAAAAATAATTTTTAAAAAAATTTCACTGTCAGGGCCCTTTGTCTCCATGCTTGTACTTGTATTAGGGAGACCTAATAGCTAACCTTCAGAAGCTGCTGTGANTCTTACTGCTGGGAGTTCAGAATAATTCTGTTGAGCAAAATGTATGCATGAAGAAAAGACATCCATTATTTTCAACTGATGACTCTAAGCTGAAGTGAATATCTTGGAAAACAGGCAAGCCGCATTACAAAACATGGCTGGGGAGTGAGGACTGGGGAGAAGCTCCTAAACATAGACTGAAATAAAATGCTCCAAAGTGTTATGTTTTTCAAACCAGCAGGACTTTGTACTTGCCCACATACAAGAAACACCAAAATATTTGTTCTGGATAAGTTTAGCTGTTTTTTTGAAAGATAAGAATGATTATTTTTTTTCTCTCTCTAAAAAAGGTTGAAATTAGTCTTGTTTCAAGAGACAGCACTGATTATTTTTCTCCTTTCTCTCTTGCATAATTTGCAATTGTACAAAGAATATGTCTCTGTGAAAAAATAAAGCATGATCAATGGGGGAAGAAACATATATTATTTGACAATGCAGACAGCATACTAGCAGACAGATACTTCACCAAATAAATGTTTTTAAATAATAAAATATTGTATCAGCCTTTAGATTTAGAAGTACTTGAAAGTCTCCATTAACCTGTTTTTATTTCAGGCAGACCAGACCTTATTGTTTTTCGACTTGGCAATGCAAAGCATATATTTGTTCTATTGCTTACCAACATATTTAAAAATAAGATTACATTTCATATGCTTTATGTACGTGAAAGGCCAAGGAAATTTCCACAAAAGAGTACCAGTGTTGCTGGTTTTGATGTGCTAAAGGGAGCTCATTGCTAAAATTCTGGCAGTAAATTGTAGTGAGAAATGTGATTTTCCTCCTCTTTATAGAAGTTGACCTTTGGGCTGTTGCCGAAACAGCTCTGACTTCATTGACTCATCCCTGAGCAGGTAGGAAACAGGATCTTACCATTCCTGAAGTAATGTTTTCCTTTCTGAAACGGCATAAGCATCTCATATCTCTCAAATATTTTAAAAGATATTATCAGAGATTCTATAGAGTTTTTCATATAATATCCTCTTGAGCACTATTTTGTCCTTGCATTTCTTTCAAGATACTTTTCAAAAAGCTTATACATTTCTGGCAAACATTAAGTTTACATTTCTGAGTCCCCTAAGGCAAAGGCCCTTCTCTTGGATACAGTTATAAGTAGGGTTTGTATATGCAGAAACCTACTCTCTCAATTTCGTTTTCTCAGGCTACAAGTAGGATTTCATACATTCTTAATTTAATTCCCTGGCAAAATTTTTCTTTACTTTGCACATTCTAATAAAGCAAAAGCCAAATCTTCAGCCTTTTCTCTTACCTTGTACTCTACTAAGACAAGTGTTTAAGAAGCTTACAAACCTTATTGTTTATTTTTTTCTCTTCTTAAAGAAATGCAAATGTAGTATTTCACTTTAAACAATCAATTCACATAAGTTCATCTGTCCAAACTGTATGTATGCAGTTCAAACCAGACACTGAGTCTTCCTTTAAACATAGTAGCAAGAAAAATACATTGTGGTTTGGAGGTACAAGTACCTCCAGCTCCCCAGGTGATCCCATACAGAGTCATGAATCTTCTCCCTGCCTAAATATCATGAAGAAAGTTAACACATGCAAATTTCAGATACAAATTAAATCACTTCTCACACTGTCATGTTTACCAGCTTTCCCTTTAGGCTTCTTTCTGACATTTTTCTTTGCAGTTTTCTTCCTGTTTCTTTTGAGTCCTCCCTTGCTTTCAGCCACAGCTTCCTTTTAAGTGTCTACCAAGGTTGCCTCTCTGCACACAATGCAATCGCTGTGGTTTCTGACCTATCTGAACACTCAAAGAAACTATCACGGTGACACCTTGCATGGCTCCTTTCTGTGGGCCTGTCTTTAGTTTTTCTGTGTCTTCCCATTTCAAAATCAAGGAAGCATACTGAACAAAATATATTTTCGAATCAACAGGACCATCACATGTTGCGAATCATTCTTGCTCAGTTTATACAAGAGGATCCTATGGTTTTATTCAATTTGTTAGTAGGAAGTATGCTGCAAAATCACCACAAAGCAATTTTTGCTTGCAATCCAATTTTATAACCTGAGTTCTGGGTCTCATCAGATTTTGTTACCAAAGTATATGTAGCTTTTCTGGAGATCAATATGAAATATGAGAATAGCCTCTAATAACAAGGAAAGGTTGACAAGAGACAAGCCAGAAAAGCTTAACAAGAAAAATCATTATTTCAACTTTTAGGATCAGTTTAAAAATGGGTTTTGTTTCTAGTAGTCATACCTGGTTAATTTCCTTCAATTAGTAATTGTAGAAGTGTCACTCAGAAATTTTAAAAAATCATATTATAAAGCAATTTAATAATGTTTAATGCCATTTACGCCTTTTATGTGCACAATTATGCAAATTCACCAAGTACAGCTTTGACTGTATTTCCTTTATTTGGTTGAAATCACTGTTAGAGGAACTAATTTGTATGTTGGCATCTGTTGCTCCTGTTATTTGTATTTTTGAACTCAAATGTGCAGAAGGTAACTTGCATAACATTGCACTGTTCCTGATTTCATATGGTTTGCTGACAATACTAAATTGGGAAGAGCTGTTGCCTTCCTGGAAGGCAGGAAGGTCCTGCAGAGAGATCTCAACAAATTAGAAAGATAGGCAATCTCTAACTGTACGAAGGGAAAATATTGGATTCTGCACTTAGGATGGGGCAACCCTGGATGTACAGACAGACTGGGCAATGAGATACTGGAGAGCAGTGTCATGGAAGGGGACCTGAGGGTCCTGGTTGACAGAAAGTCAAGTCAGCAGTGCCCTGGCAGCCAGGAGGGCCAACCCTGTCCTGGGGTGCATCAGGCACAGCATCACAGCAGGGCAAGGGAGGGGATTGTCCCGCTCTGCTCTGCACTGGGGCAGCCTCACCTCCAGTGCTGGGGGCAGTTTTGGGTACCACAATAGAAGAAAGACATTAAACTGTTAGAGAGTGTCCAAAGGAGGGCAATGAGGATGGTGAAGGGCCTTGAGGGGAAGCCATATGAGGAATAGATGAGGTCCCTTGGTCTGTTCAGCCTGGAGGAGACTGAGGGGAGACCTCACTGCAGTCACAACTTCCTCCTGAGGGGCAGAGGAGGGACAAGCACTGATCTCTTCACTCTCATGACCAGGATTCAAGGAAATGGCAAGATGCTGAGTCAGGAGAGGTTTAGGTTGTCTATTAGGAAAACAGTTTTTCACCCAGAGGGTGGCTTGGCTCTGGCACAGGCACCCCAGAGAAGGGCTCACAGCACCAAGCCTGACAGAGTTCAAGAAGCTTTTGGACAGCACTCTCAGGCACATGGGATACTCTTGGGATGTCGTGTGCCAGGCCAGTGCCAAGTTGGACTTGATTCCGATGGGTCCCTTCCAACTCAACGTATTCTATGACAAGTTTCTATGATTCAGCTTTTTCCTCGATCCTTGGCAAAGGATGAAAATAGAGGACTGAGAATGAGCAAGGAATCAAGAATACAGACTATGATATTTGCCAGTACTGATCTCATTTACAAGAGACATGATTTTTGAAATAAGCTTTCTACTTAAAATTTTCCTTCTCAGTTCTAAAGGGTAAGAATAATCTTTTCTTTTGGAGGTTGTCAGCTCTTTCTGAATTCTGTGATATATGCCCATTTCTAGAGATACCTTACTTTCTCTCCAAAATCTGCTTTGAGTGAAAAATTAAAATTAAAGAAGCTGAAGTTCAGTATTGCAGTTGTTTGACATATTCTTGTGAGCACTTTTCCTCACCATTTTCACTTAAACTATTTCTTTCAGTTATTCTAGTTATTTTGAGTGTTATCCCTAAAATGCTTTTATCTTTTATCCTTGAAAGTATTTTTACATATCTGATATATATCGCGATGTTTTCTTTCCTGGATAAGGAATCACTGACATTTTGTGGGTTTTCCTCTCTTATGAAAAAAAATTCTTAAACTATGTAACATTTCAGAGATTGTATTTCTACTTATTGGAACTTTGGAACTTATTCAAGTTTTACACTTGAGCAAAGAAATGTTTGCCATTCCCATTTCTCCGTAAAACCAAAGCAAAGTACTGGGGAGACATCTAAGAACTTAAATCCCGTATCCTAACAGAGCCAATATTCACAATGATTGAAACCCAACTGCAAGTTGTGTCACAACTCTACAGTATGAATCACAGAAACAAGAAAGTCTCAGTAGACTTATTGAACTGATTCAACAATCACTGAATTATTACTAGAAGAAGAGATACACAGATACATATTGCCTTGGAAAGTACCGAGATAAAATCTATGTCAGAGAGTACAGAATCTAAAGTAGGGAGTGAGTATAATGAGAAAAGCATACAGCCTTTGAATAGCACATTTTCAAATAAATTAACTGAAAATAACAGATATTTCCTATAAACATTTTGTGCTTTTTTTCTGTTAACTGCTCTAAAATGACACATCTTACCATGGTGCAGCAAGACTGCTGCATTTGCAAAGATATTAACACCAAGAAACTGTGTAATAAGTGTTTATTTCTACTTTTAGCTTACATTTGAGAACAAAAAGGCTGGGCTAGATCTGTATTTCTCTGGAGTCCGTAAATGTCAAGTTTTTCTGTGTCTGTGAGTAGTTTGAAAATCAATCAATTGAAATCCTTAAACACCAGGCTGATAACTACCTGCCCTCTTGTGTTTTGCTTTTAAGCTGTACAACTAAATTATTGTGTTTCTACTTTAAACAGAAAATGCTTGCATGGGTAACCAAGGTGATAACCCCCTGGATATTCCTTATTGGTTTTGTACCTTCTGTAAGTGTTCTAACCAGTATTTACTGGGTTTATAATGGCAATAGGCACTACCCACAGTACGACAGCTGGTGAATAAATCACAGTTACCACATACAATTCAGGCCAAGGATTTTGTGTTGGTTGCACAAAGTAAATAATGTTTATTGCTGAAAAACCCCAACTTCAAGTCAAGTATGTGGTGTTACCAAGTATTTCATTATAACTTGCAGTATTAGACTGTGCTCAAGACGTTCATCTGATCACTGAAGGAAACAGGGGAGTTTGTGTTTGAATTAAGACAGTTGTTGGGGAAGAATTTGAAACAAGAATTTCAGTTGAAATGGGTTAAGATGGTGCATGATCCAACACTTTTCCTCCATGGAAGTGCCTTATCCTACTTGCACGAAGACTGAACTATCAGAGACAGCTGTGCCCATGAGGCTCTGCCATGGTGGAGTTCTTTGGTGTCCAGCTATCAGAAGGAGAGAGGGGAAAGCAGAACTATGGGAATGGAAGGAGATGCTTAAGCATAACAGCTGCAGGTAACAATCCACACATGCAGAACGTCCAAACGAGGAGTGGTCCTCAGGGAATGTAGTAAATATTACAAGGGAATGGGCCTACCTTTTTTGAGGTTTGATTCTGAACTCCTTTTGACATAAGAGGAGTAGTCCACTTTCCATGTTAACAAGTAAACCTTAAGTCTTTTTTTATTTTGTCCTGTGTTTCTTCAACATCATGCAACTACTTTTAGCAGCCCTGATCATGATCTCCTGCTAGTACAGATATTTGTGCACAGCAGGTAGACATGTTAGCAGGGAAAACAATCAGGATTCTAAGTGGCCTATTTTTGTTTCTGAAATCTTTTATTTTCTGGAACAGCTACAAATCCTATTAAAAGGATTTGTCTGCCTTTCACTCCCTATAATAATCTGACTGGCTCATAAGTGACTTTGTGGTAGCTGCTACCTGTCTTCCAGACCATACCAGTGACAGTAATTAACACAGCAGGAAATACAAATATTTCTACAAGGGAAGAAATCATTGCAAGGCAACTGCACTCTGACCAGAGTGAATAATGACTCCCAATACCTGTACAAGTTTCTATTCTTCAGCACTGAAAAACAGAATACAGGAAATGTCTTTTTAACCCTGTTAGTTTCTGTTTAGCATCTGTTAGAGAACTGGATAATAAGAAACAGCTAAGAAGAACTAAAGAGATATCAATATTTTCTTCCGTGGATATTCTGTATTCGTAAGGATAGGTCCTGATTGATTGATTTTTTGGGAAAATAAGGTAAAAAACACTTCAACCGGAAAAAAAAAAAAAAGGGCCTAATGAGGGCTGAGGTCTATATGAAAGAAGAATGTGAGACTAATACCAAATCAAAAACCAGATCCATAACAGCTCCTCTGACCTTGTAGTCATAAAGTTTTGTGATAGTTTTGTGTGCATGGAGAAGTGCAGTGGAAAGAGAATGGCTTCTTCCCTAAAGCTCACTCCCCAGTGTAAAATAATCACATCAAAACACGAGAACCATGGCAAAATATAAGGGGAACTCTTTGGCTGAAATAGTATGAGAGTATCATTTGTCCTTCTCCAGTTTACAAACTAAACAGCTTTATTCTTATTTCTTTGTGCTCATAAGAGTGTTACAGAGCTGATCACAAGAATTCACACAGCAGTATTGGGACAATGCAAGAACATGCAGTAACAGCAAGTCAGTCTGGCATCTGATGCCTTCAGAATATACTCCCTGCAAAATATATATATTTTTCATAATCATTAAAGCACGTACAGAATGCTTCTTTCCTACTCCACATCAAATTCCATATGCTTCTCAGCCACAGATATTCACCTCAACAAATGTTAAATAGAAAACCTGCACCTGAAGGAAGCATTCTCCTATTCACAAAGGCATAGAAGGATGAAGCTTAACAATGGTATGAGAGATTAATTAGACTGTACATAAATTCTGTTTAGAGCCATGTTCCATGCTAAAAGCTAGTTACACATTCACAGTGGGAAATATTTTTGTGTATATATTCTAATCAGTCAGTCCTGTGCATCTTTTGTCTGTATACTACAAGTCTCTGTACCCTCACTGTTATCTAGTAGTTCTAGGGTGTAGAAGGAGCAGGGAATGAGCAATAAAGACCCTCACAGTAACAGCTTGTGGTCTTAAAAATCTAATCAAGGAAAGTAAATTTCACCCGTGCAACTAGATGGAAGACGTTTTTCAAGGTGCATACAGCTCACTGAAATCCAAGGACAGGTCTGGAGTTTTACTTGTTGTCATTGTTTTTTAAAGGAACACTGAATTAACTGTATTTAAATCACTGTATTTACAGATCATGCAAGCTCTGTAGTAGGTTCTCCTGCAAAGTGCAGCAGCTATTCTTGTCCAGTATAGATAGAGTCAGTGTAGAGAGGCACCAGGGATGCCTCTCTAAAAGTCATGAACAGAATGAGAGCCTAATGTATAGCTGTGCATGTAGGCTCAAGCGCTCTTGGCAGCAAAGAATCAAGATGCAATGCTTAGGCTTAGCACCATAGTCATTGGGAATCAAGAATTTAGTCCTCCTTTGAATTCTTCAGAGGGTGAGAAGAATGTAGAATTTGAATTAAAGCCTTTAGAGAAACTAAGATATATTAAACCACATAAGTAAATAAGTTAGAAATAAGCCTAAATAAGAAGAAGCCTTCGTGATTTTTAAGTGTCTTTAGTAGAAGTAGAATGCCAGCTGCCTGAAGATATGCAGAGGGCCAGTGCCCTAAACTCCAGTTAATAGTTCACTACTTCATAGACACGACTAAAACACAGTAGAATATTGTTTTGCATTTCTAGATAAAATAGACAACAAAAACAAGATAGAATATGTACATAAATAGATAGAAAAGTGTGTAAGAACTGACACCGTCTTTCGCATGTAAAAGTGTAATTTTAATAGTTGCAGAGATATTGTTTTAGCTTTGTGTTTTTAGCTGATCAATTTAGGGTTAAGAACGCTCAGAAAGGTCTGCAAACTAGCAATTCCTATCCCTATCCATACACCTACCTACCCTGTGGCTTGGCTTTGCTTTGCTTTGCCTGCACGAAACCACGGAAGAAGAAAGAAGAAAGAAGACACAAGAATGCTGCTCAATTCCTGCCAGCTGCCCAGAGCTCCTGGCTTTCGAGGCCCTGGGGAGCTCCTGCAGCTCCCTGAGGCCTCATCCTGAAATAACTCCTGCCTGCTGCCCAAGGCTCCCAGCACAGGAGCCCTTGGAGAATTCCAACAACCCTCCGAGGCCTCGTCTTGAAGAGACTTTGGCAAACTTGTGCTGTGCCTTCGGACTGATGCATTTACAGACTGACGCTTTTATTCAGTAAATAAATTTATAGCACCAATTCCTCCCCCAAAACCACATTAACACGTAGTACTACTTCTAGTTTTTTTTGGTGGTGGTGAAGTGGCAGAACCAGTTATATATAATGCAGAGTGCCTCCTTCCATCCATGCAGGCTACCCTCTCTCTTCCATGAGTTTTCAGCGGTGCTCTCTCTAGCACCACATATATTTTCCCAATATATGACAGAAATTTCAGGGAAACAAAGCCACTCGTAAGGGCTCACCTCTTATCATTGAGCTCATCATAGTATTTCATTCAGATCTCCCTTGTTCATAACTGCTAGAAAACACAACAAATTCTGAAGAAAACCTAAATTAGACCATCACTTGAAATCACTGCCATAATAAGGTGCAGAAAGTTCACTTTAAAGAGTATCTATTTGTATGATTCATTTTTCCTCAAAGCTTTATATTTAGATAAATGATCTTTTCTTCATCTAAGCTAATACATCTCAATGAAACATCCCAGTCTGCAGCTCACTCTCTGTAACTCACCTCTCCAATAAAAATATTACCATTTATGACCCAGTAAGCATTGCAATCACTCACCATTAACACAAAACCACCTCTGTCAGGCCACGTTGGCCTACAGTGTACAAAAAAGGCACTTCCTCATGCCACTGTATAAAACATAAAGAAAAATGGAGGAAATATTTCAATATTCAAATCCTTTGTTGATCGTTCCCATAGCAAAATGCATCATTATATACAGACAAGGGATAGCTCTTTTTGCTCATTTATGCCCTCCTTGGAACATCCACAAGACTTTATGAAGGATAGAATGCATTGTACATCCTAAAACATGAACTTCCTATCCTGCCTGGAGAGTGTGGCATCATTAATCTCAACAATTCGATCAACTCACTTGAGGATACATCTGGTCATGACTTCTAGGTAAACCCTGGGTGGTCAATTCTCACCTTTGGCAGTGCAATTTATTTACATATAGATGATGAAAAATCAGCTCAAAAATTTTATAGAAGGCAATAAATCATATAAACAGATACAGCAATCTGCCACAAATAAAAATACCCCAAGAAAAATCAGTGCAATATATTTTAAACAGAAATTATATTAAAAGGATAGGATCCAGTCAATTAAGCTAAACTCTGTTCTCACATACCAGAATTTCTACCCTTATTTTGAGTGTCAGTCAGTAGAGATGGAGAGGATTACAAATGTTTGTTCTAGTCTCAGAATTAAGGTCCAGGTTTAGAAACCTGAAGATCTGAGAGTTCTGTTTCTGTCAGGCTTAAGACAAACATTTTGGATGGTTCACACATTGGCTACATTACAACTGTCTACAGTTGGTGAGAAAAATGTAGGGGTTTCAGTTTCCCATTGATTTTACAGAAGTCTTTTGAAGGCCATATAATTCATGAGAGTGGGATGCTAAAGCTACTAGGTATCTTATCATGTCATTTCATCATGCTTTGGTTTCTTCTTATTTCAGAGGAAAAAATCTTGATATTTGTGGAAAACCTGGGATATTTTCCCTTTATACAAGAACTGAAGGAAGTTAAAGTAACTGTTATTCATAAAATATTCCCAGCAATACTGCTAACTAAAATCATATTTCTGAATGTATGGAGAAGGAGTAACAGAAAAAAAAGAGAGCATTGCCGCATTTGTCATTAAACATTAACAACTTCCTCAGTCATAAAACAAAAGAGAGACATATACAGTCTTTATTTACCATCCTGAGAGACCATCAGCCACAGAATTCTCCCAGACCTGTCCCCAGTAATGACCAATTTTTCACAGAGCTTCCATGTAGAAGATTAGGTTATGTCCCAGGATAGAAGGAACCTCAAAACATAATTCAGACCAACCTTTCCTGAGAAATGGAGTTTAAATCAGAGTCTTGTATTCAGTCCAAATGCAGCTTGAAAATAACCAGGGAGGGAACTTTACTACCTCACTGGGGAGGTTGTTCCAGCCTATGACTGTTATTACTGTGAAAAATTTCTTGTAAAAATATCTTATGACAAGATGAAATCCCTTCCATTGCAATTTGCACTCATTTTCTCTGGTCCTTTCTTTGTGGCTTTACTTTTTTTAACTGCTCTGTATCTTTTAATGTCCATACTGATATTTAGAACTATGAAATTTAAAGCTCTGAAAAATTAGATATTTACGTTTGTGCTCAGATGAAACCTGAACTTTAAACAAAACATGGCTCCAAATCTTCCTAAAGCAGCAACAACAGGAACTCACACCATTAAAATCCACATTCCATTAATTACAAAATACTAACAGAAGAGGAAATCCAGCAAAGTCACATAAAATTTCAACTTAAAGCACTTACTGTTTTACAGTACCTTCCTGTACATATCAACAATACAGTTTCTTTCTAAAGCACCAAGATCTTTAGAGATTTATCAATGAAGCATGTGTGAATTCTGTTTTACTTTCTTTTTCAACCCTTCACTCTAAACACATAACCGTGTTTAAAGGAAGAAAATGTAGGTAACGGAATCAGGCATAATGTAGCATCATAGTGAAATGTAAGAGGGCAAAAAAAAGTATTTAAACCTTTCTTCTAGCTCTTGATAAATTACATAAACATCATTGCATGGAGCAATCCTCATGTCATTTTAAATATTAAATACCTGTTCCATAATGCTTTTGTGTAAAATACTTTCCTACGTATATAGCAATTAATCTTATCACATTGTAGCTGGTGATGCACTGTTCCATGAGCACCACATGTTTTCAAATGCACAATCCATTTTTATTTTCTTTTTGTTTGTCACCTCATTACTGGAAAGGTTTCCTGGAACATATTTCATTTCACATCTGACAATACCAAGCCTTCATTCAATGCATTACTATAAAAATTAAGTATAAACAATTGCATCTACATGAGGTCAGTGAACAGGTACAGGAGATGGAAAGCCTAAAGGATTCATTGTGTCTTCTGCTACAAGGTTGTAAGAGAATCCTTGATGACAATAAGGAAGCACCTAACAAGCAATAAGGAGGAAATAACTCAATTTTTTTGTGCAGATATTTTTCATATAAAATCATTAATATTTGGGTAAATAAATTTGAAATGAGTATGTCCTCTTCATAATCTGTCTTCTCACAAAAGAGCATAATGTTAGCCTCTTTTTGTTCTACTGTAAGTCAGCCACTTTGAGATGAGGCACTGATGGATTTTATATTTGAGGAATTTTCCTCTTTAATTCTGAATTACTACATTCCAATCAATATATACATTCACAACATACTAATGTAATCAAACATTAAAAATGGTCACTGCAAACATAGCATAATCTTTATGTCACGCGTTTGAAAAAGAAAGAGGAAAACCACTTGTGAAAGAACTTGCAAAGAAGGAGAAATACTTGTGAAACCAGTATAAAGCAGAAAGGTTGAGTATAATTTTCAGGGAAAAAAAACTCTTCACAATAGTAATGGATAATCTGTAAATATTTAACCTTGCTCCAAGCAGAGGAATTAGCAGAATAGAGCTCTTGGATCAATATTTGCAGCTCTGTGTACCATTTCCAATGGGTTTGAATAACAAAATGCTATGTATTGACTAAAACATGCTACACATCATTGAAACTTAATGTGAAGGGTCATGAAAAACTTACTTGACCAGGAGGAAGCCAGTAATCTGATTTTAGCCTGATCAATCATTCCTTGTATTGCAGTGGCATTTGAGAGTTGCAATAGTCATTATTTTCTGGAAGCTTTCCAAACCATGGACAAATTCAGTCCCTGAAATCAGGAGATTAAAGTATTAAATAAATTAAGATGACATTAAAGAAACAGAACAAATGGAAGTATGAGCAGTGAGAAGGCAAAAAGCCCAAAAAGATTTGGGTGCATAGATTAATAAAGTGCTCAGCTCATCATTCTGGGTAGGAACCACTTTGTTTTCATCTTTCTAGCTTATAAAACTAATAAGAAAAGGTTCTTGCATCTTTTATCCCAGTTTCATTTCATACTTTGCCATGGAAGCCCAAAAGGGACAGCGAATGTGAACAAAGAAGAGTCAGAGAAGTTAGCAGTTGTTGTGACAACCAGGAACAAAACATGGCATCCAGGAACAAAACATATCCAAGCAGACCAATGCTCTGTCAACCTCAGGAAAATACCAAGCACTATTTGGGAAACATCAGCCTGCGTACTTAATTCTGTTTTTTTTAATTTCACATACTTTCGGTAGCTGAAAGAAAGCTGCCTTGAAACAAATATTGTTCCCATCTTTCATGCAAAACCCATCTGCATATTTGGTTCCAAGAGAAAAGCTCAAACAAGGAATTTCACATCACATCGTGTTATATTGGTTTCTAGTGCTAAAACCTTTCAGAGATAAATTGTTGCAGTCAACCTGCTCCTCAACTCACCACCCTTTCTGTTGAAACATGTTACAAACTCTGGAAATTTGGACCTGCACAGCAGCAATACGGACTCTGGATTCAGAGCATGAGCATCTTTTTTCTCGACGTTGAACGTGGATGAAATCATCCCCCGAGAGAATGCACCTGAACACTGTTCTTACTCACGATGGGAGAGACAGGGCAGGGAATTCAGTGCAGGCGAGCTCAGTTCCCTTTAGACCCACAATCTTCCAGGGCAGAGTTTATTTCCCAGAATGCATCCTCTATGGCAGATGCTGGATCATAATCCAGCAAAGAGTTTTGCAGGTAACTTCTGAATAAACATTTGCAAAAAGTGTATTTCAACTCTCATTCCCAACAAGTAAAAGGTTTAGTCTAGTAACCCTGTATTTCACATTTAAGTTCACATATCCTTCAACTCCCGTGAGGTTTTTAAGTGATATATGTCAAAAACTGACTGTGAATTTCCAAGGAAAGCAAGTAGACAAAACTATATACAATCTTATATAAAATGTCACTTACTCCTCAAGAATGAATCAGTAAAATAATTCCTTAAATTATCATAATTTCTTTTGAAATGTAGACTGCTTTTTCTCTCTAAATATTCTGAATTATCTTGGATTACTAAACCTTTCTGATGATTGATCAAGAGTTATGATAACATTTTATGATAGTTTTTAACAATCTGATCCCCCATTGCTACTAACTTTAATCAAGAAACACACATAATCCTAATAATCAGTGGGGGATTTTAGAGATTAAATTTCAACAGAGCAACTGAAATAAAAGTTCTGAAAGATCTCAGATGCACTGAGATCTTACTGATGCAGACAGATCTCAGATCTGAAATGTCATGCACAATTACCCCAGAGACTTAGCTCTGAATCTCCAACTAACTCCAGCATTGTAAAAGCTCTCTTCTTCCTGCTGACAGCTTTCAGGACTTGATTTCAAGATTTTAAAATTCATCCTTCGGAAGTACTGGGTAAGATAACA
>WAAG01042901.1:10672-29383 GCA_013390105.1 Tichodroma muraria | reverse complement strand
TTTGAGAATAGACGAAGACAGAAAAATAATGTAATTCAAATGAGTATGGAGGGTCAATCGGAATTAAGAAAAGAGAAAGGAGAGGAGGGAAACTGATTTAATTTAAGCAGCATTAGGGGACTAGATATTAAAAATGTTATTTCCCTTGTGCTTGACTAAAAACTGCCTTGTAGACATGCAAGGCTGTTTCTCATAATCACAAAAGGTATTGACATGTGCATGGAATGACAATGAAAATTCACTAAGACCAAGGTTTCTAGGAAGGAAATCATAATTTTGGGGTGTTTCTACCATAGGTTGTTTGCCTTAGGACTCACAAAGTCTGTCTTTGACTAACACTTCAAATGTGTCTGAAAAGTGAGACATTGGATGTTAAAAAACAGAAACCCCAAATACCATAAACCTTGTCCTGCAATAAGAGAGGAAACCCATTATTTTCTCTATATATCTCTCACAGACTGCTGGGGGATCTTAAACATTGAAAATATACTAAGATATACTTTTGCTCCCAAAACATTTTACAAAACAATGTATCTGTCAATAAGCATCAGATAAATGCATTCTGAAATTCAGCAACTGCACAGAGGTATTCAGCATCGCAGCATAGTAGCTCAGGATAGGAAGTAAAGGACAGGAAGTATTGTAAGCGAATAAAACCGTGGGGATGAAATTTGGGTGACAGAAAGTAATATTCCAAATTGCAGTCTGATTAGATCAGTTTCTTAGGGTTCACCAAGAGCTCGCTGGATTTTTAATGACTGAAAATATTTCCAGAGTGATCAGGCCTTGGCTATTCTACCTAGTTTCCAGCTATTGTTCCAGAAGACTTTGGGCCTAGACACTTAACAACCTTCACAGCAACAGCTGAAGTTCAGGCAGAATGTTCAAGAGTGTCTGAGAAAGTACTGGATGCCTGTCTTCAGGCATCTGAATCCCAGCTCGCATGTCTCACCTAAAAGGTACTAAAAGCATATTCATTCACCTAACACCGTGAAGAGACAAATAAGAGCTGTCACAGGGTACTCTTGTACTCCAGAGAAAAAGAGCAGCGGAGGGAACAGCTGACCACAGTTTCGTCACAGCCATGAGCGATGGAGTAGTCCTCTACCACATAACTCTTCAAGCAATCCAAAGTGGAGACGTACCAGTGTGATGAGTTCCTGTTTACTCTAGGATACTTCACTTCCTTCACATCACTCGAGAGAGATGGAGAAGAATTTTTTCTACCACCTACTTGCCCAAGAGCTGGGACAATGAACGTATGAGGGAGTATCAATCCGATCAATTGAGAGTAACAATCAATGCTGCCTGAAGACCACTCTGTGTTTTAGTGAGATATGGAAATCAATGTGTTAAAAAGAAATCACGTTCATATTTTACACTTGCATGCTTTTAAACAATATTAACAAGTTAATTCAGACCCTTTAGAATATAGAGTGAAAGAGTATTTAAAATCTTCTAAAACTACACACTGTGAGCCCAAGTCTGTAACCGCTTTGTTAAAATATAAAACTTTTCAGGCTAACAAAATGGATTCATGGTTAGCAAGGTCTGGAGGGATGAACTATTATGCTCATCCACTCTGACCTCCTGCACATGACACAGTCCAGAGCATTTCACCCAGCAATATCACCATCAAGCCCAGTAATTTATAGCTGAACTGTGCCATTTCTTTCAGAAGGAAGGACTTCCAATCTTGATTTAAAGACTCTAGGTGATTAATTTACCACATCCCTTTACCATCTGTTCCAGTGGTTAATTATCTTCAGTTAAATGTGTGTCCTATTTGCAGCCTGATCTTTGTCAGCTTTAGACTTTCATCTGCCTCTCTGTGTGGACATGATGGCTCATAATACTTTGATATTTTCCATATATTAGGACTGAAATGTGATCCCTAGACTGAAAATTTCAGGTTTGGAGTTTTGTTTTGGTTTCTCTTGTAGAAACCTTAACACAAAGACTTTCAAGGCATTGGCACAACACACTATAATATTTCATTTTGGAGCAATTTCAATGACTCAGTGTTAATGCCATATAGTATTCCAGATTTTGAGGAGTAAAAATATTATGTGCACTTCATCTGTTTGTTTAAAGTGATTTTTCCTAATGAAGGCTGTACTGTGCTGAAATATGGAAGCATGAGTTTGATCTAGTGGCAGGAATAAGAAGTGCTGAGAGTTTTAATTCTTCTACCCTGCTCCCAGATCTGCCACTGAAATTTGATTTGTGAGCCAGGCAAAATCACCTCACTCAATTGTATTTAGAGGGCTGTCACAAAGTGCATGGGGATTTGCTGATTGAACCACACTAAAAACCAGTTTCTGCCTCTTTTGAAAGCTTAGTAACTTCAATTAAAGTGATTTCAATGTCCAATCCCTACCCAGACTTTTGAGTTCTAAGTATAAGATACTATTATAAAACACATTTTTTCTACCAATATATAATTACATTTTTGTGACCAACTAGACACACCCCTTTGGACTAGCCATGTGCAGATGTAAAATATAATTTTGGTGCTAGCATTGTTCTATTATCTTACTTCAGTTATTCTAATTGCCATGTTCCCTTTATAACCTTATTTTGTATCATATGTACTTGAATGATCCCAGTGTCTATTAAACCCACAATTCCATTAATTCTTTGGTATTGGACTTTGGCTGTTTTTCCTTCAAATGCTTTCCTCTATCTGAATAGTCACGAGTTCCTCAAGGATGACCATTTAAAATCGACTCTTTTATTCAAAAATGCTTTGCCTCTATAAAAAGCTTTATTTATTTGCAGCTTTAAGGCCTTAGTCTGTGTGTTTGGCAGTACAGAGTTTAACCTTTTTCTCTATAAGCAATTAAATAAGGTTCTTTCAGGTTACTGATTTCTTAGAAGGTATTATCATCTGAGTGTAAAGAGTTCCCCAAATATCTGACATTTTCACGATATAAATATTTTTCTTCCCGGTGCCACTAAAGTCTTCAAATTTATGAACAGCCTGCACCATTCTTGGTAAAGAAATCCACTATTCCCAGTTCCACAATCACACTTGGTTTCCTTGAGCCACACAAAAGTAATCTTACATGTGAAGTGGAAAGCCTGGAGTCTTAACTTGCGTCCTCCTTCCTAGGGTGCCTTGCCACATCTACAGAGTTGTCTGGTGTCCCCCTAGCCAGGCCACTGTCACAGCAGGCACACAAGCTCCCAGCAGACACTTCCCCAGCTGCCCTCTCCTGCCTGTGGAGATGGAGCTCCATGTAGAGGTATTCCATACATGACTGGAATTTAGCAATTACAACCTACTTTGCAACTCCTCTCCTGGTGCCTGAGGGACAAGCACGTGCTTTTGCATGGTGGCAGCCCTCTGATTGCATGCGCTGCTGCAGATTTGCTGAATGCAATTCAAATTCACACTGCTGGACACTGCCCAATAACTTCTATGTGCAGACAAGGTCATGGTGATAGAACCAGCCATGCTCTGATAATAAAGATTCTGTTCTTTTCTCCTGAGGGATCTTCAGGATGCACAAGGAAGGACCAGTGCCAGAGAGTGCTGTGCTGTCTGTTTAGTTCACGAAGCAGTTAGCGCTGAATGCTGGCAGGGTACCACAGATGGGCAGAAAACCAGAACTCTGGGAGTTAATTCCTTCCTAATCCTCTCTTTCAACAGTCATGGAATGCTCCTAGATCTCTTCAACTGGGAGCTTTAATTAAGAGACTCCTTTTTTGAGCCTAATTAAAACCAAAGTCCAATTGAGTAGCTTTAGAGATGTTCCCAAGATGACAGGAAGAGGTTTATGATGGAAAAGGAGCTTCAAACAACCACAGAATTATTACAGTAGTGTAAATGCAAATTGAGAAACTTCAAGGAAGTCCACCAAATTCCTCTTGATTTCAATTATCCTCTTCTTTGAACTGGTGCAATCTCAAGTTTTACTTCCTTGACCTCAGCTTTTCTCAAACCAACTGGCATATTCTGGAGAGTAGCTGTATTAGATGAGTCAAGATAAACTCCTGGAGACATTGGTCACATGGAGAACTCACAGGGAGGCAGTTTTGCTAAGTCATGAAATAAGTAAGAGTTGCAACTGTTAAGAATTTTTCTCCCTTCTATCTCTGTTTTATTCTCGATAGATTATGTATTCCCAGAATACATCAGGCATTGTGATCCTCAGCAATATTTGTGCTTACGTTGTTCAGACAATAACAAAAGGTGAAAAATGCTGTTTACCTCCCTACATAAACACAGCATGAAAAAACACTTCCCTTGAAAGATCTATTTATTCCGCTGAGGTTGGCAGCTACTAGCTCAAACACACTTGAAAGTACTAGAAATCTCTGACTAGGGAAATGCACTGTGCATCTAACAAGGAGTGACACTGCAAAGCAGGATTATCTGCAGCAGGAGCTAATGGAAAATGAAGCCCTCCTGGAGCAGAGTCAGCAAAGTCAGCAAGGACTCTGTCCTGAGCAATGTGGTAACACTGGCCACCCACATGACCTGGCTGCCTGCAGCAGCAGGTCTGGCCCAGGACACGGAGCAGTGGTACTCTTATCAGAAATAGCTTAGAAATACTGCCATATTGCTGTCTTGCATTGAATTGTGCAAGGCACTCAAAAATCAGGCCAAGGTATCTGCCCACTATGCTGCACTGGGAACAAAATTTCCTTTAATATTACATTTGTACCTTTTTATTTCATCAAGAGATGACTTGCATTTAGGCCACAGGAGAGAATGAAATTAATTATTTCTTATCTGTTATCTTCTCTATTACTTTGTACTTTTCAAATTGAGTAATCCTTGTCCTTTTTAACTTCATCTGGCACAGACTCTTCCATTCCTTCATGCTGTGTCTTTAATAATTTTGTTGCGGTCTTGTCTGCTTTGGTCTCTGCAATGGTCATTTGGAAATGAAGCCACCAAAACCGAATGCAGTAGTTTTAGTTGGACCTATAACACCAATCAATATAATCCTATTTTAATATGTCCTACATTATTCTTCCCTCTTTCACACAATCTGACATTTTTACTGGGTTTTTATTTTTTACCAGCTCTGCACATAGAGATGATATCTCCATTGGCACCTTTTTTTTTCCCCATAGAGGTTGTAGCAGAATAGAACATAATCCCTGCATGTGCATGTACATGCATGCACACTTGTGTGTAGTTGAAGTAGTTCTTTGCCAAGTGCACTGTTCTGCACTTCTCAGTGCTAAATCCTCTGACCTCATACCAGCAAATTACCCTGAAACTTAGAGGAGGTCTCTGGTCACGTTCTCCAGCTTCTGCTTTCCTTTCCTTCTCTTCCCATCTCTGCTTTGCAAAACTTGATACCAGGGATTTCTCTAACACAGGATTCCCATTCCTTCCCTCAGTCTCAGCTCCCAGCCAGGGAGTGTTAGCAAGAAGTCAAGAAAAATGTGGCTCAATTGGAAGTCTTCCAGAGTTGAGTGATGAGTTGTTATCCAGTCCCAATGCTTCTCTAATTCGTTGTTTTCAGCCATCTACCTACTGTCTCCACCTTGAAGGGGCTTATCACATCCTCACCTGAAAAGTGCAGATCCTACTTGTTGATCCTACTGCTGTTGTGGGAACTTCTAAGTTTGTTTGAGTGCCCTATATTTGTGCGACTGTGTATCAGCTATTCAGGAGGAACAGCCTGTGCGCAAGATCTTATCATACCGTAATCGTAGTGCCTTGAGGTCACACACTCTGCTCTGAAAGAAGAGTAAATTACCTCAGCTCAGCCATAGGGGAACAAGACATAGCCTGAAGAACAGTCATGGTGGAGCAGCTAACCTGAGGTAATCTGATGCAAGGAAAGCACTGAGCACAAGGAAGATGTTGTTAGATTCTGCAGACACAAAGCAAACCGTGACAGAGCTAAAGGAAGAAAAGACGTTGTTAATTAAAAACATTCATGACCAAATACATGTTTGAACCCTAAAGCTTCCTGGGTTCTATTAGTTATCTGAGCTGTTGGAGGCATGTGTACTCTGACTACAGACCCTCATGAAGAAATTCACCCACTGCTCCTCAAAGAATGGTGGAAAAAGGGCTGTGATGGAACAAAAGATAATGTGCTACTTATTATGCAGAGTTTCCCCTAATAATTCCTCTTTTACTGCAGAATCCTATCTCAAATCCCCCTGATTCGAAGATTCTTCGAGTACTAGCTGCAATATACCCTGATAATCAAAGCAAAGCCACTTCATAGGAGTGTATTTCAGGAGGCAGGGGATTATAACATTTGCATGCTGTTTCTTACAAAACTATAAACTGGGCATAAAAATGGGAGCACAACACACTTGCTCCTCTTCTAAGAAACAGTCAAAACCCCAAGATATCACATGGGGGATAACCCATTTAATGACACAGAAACAATTCCTTCAGCGCTGGATTCAATTAACAATGAACAGAGACATTTCCTGCTGTGCAAAGCCTATCCAAAGGTATGGAGGTTTCAGGCCTTTCTTGACAGACAAATCAGACTCCTTGAGTACTGCTCTTAGCCCATACATTCTCTTTTGCCATGCTATTCATTAGGAAGGCTGCCTGACAATTACTCACAGTAGTGTGCTGACATGGTTTTCAGTATATGATATACTTGAGAGTACAATTAATCATTTGAAATGGTTGCCTGTGGAATTGTAGGTCATTCAGCTTTATCAGTGCTTAAACTTTCATGGATTGCTCTGGAGATCCCAAGGAATTGGCTGCTGTTTACATGGGTACTGACAAAAATCCCTTTAAAAGAAGTGAGCCTGTGAGTTAAGAACTGCCTTGCCAAATATGAGGCTCCCAAGAAGACAGACCATCTCACATATTGATACAACATCACAATGCAAATATCATATTGCAGTGTCAGGACAACATTATCACACAACAGTGTCAGCAACAAGTGTTTTGTGGCTCTCTCAAAATCCATTTGATGTGATCCATCCCTCCTCTCATTCCTTCTGTCTGTGCACAGAAAATGTGGTTTGTTTCTTCTCTCTTGCTGGATGCTCAGAGAAATAAGAGATGAAGGCTTGAAAAACATGCTGCATACCAGATACATTAGCTGCCCTCGAGAGCCACAAATAGCCCTATTATTCTTCCAGAATATTTATATTACAGTGATGCTTAGAGGCTCCAGCAACTGCAGGGCTATACAAAATCAGGCTGTATGCCATGGTACAAATGCATGTTAACACACAGCCCATTTACCAATGAGCTTGGGATCCTCACTCAGCCTCTTGCATATACAACAGAATTAAAGAGGTTTTTTCCCCTCAAGTGCTCCTGTGAGACAGGAAAGTTCCATGTACCTGCCATGCTCTCACTGCAGCCAAATCCCTGGACAGTTCTAATAGGAAATTAGTGCTACAAAACTCAAGGTGCAATCTCATGAGAAGGAAAGCTGACATTTATTTACATCTCTAAGCTGATTTTACCTGCTCATACACAGATTATATACAGTCATATTCCTTCTTTTTCTCTAAATACATATATTTACATAGACACGTATTATTTTGAAGAAGCAGGCTGTTTGGGTATATGACAGCTCCAGGTCATATAGGAAGTGGAGGTTTGCTTACAATATATACTAAAATTGTTACGTATTTCAAGCCAAGGTACTAAGTAAGTATTAGTAAGAAACCAGGGAGTTTTCCAGTTCAGGAGAGAGATTATGTGTATAAATGGATATGGCTTGTACCAGCAAACCCACCTCCTGAAGTCAGCAGTTTGAGGAATCTCTTCAGGTGACAGATTCAGGAATGCTAATTGCTGTGTTGCTGAAGAGTTACAATAAAGGCTACTTGGTTCAGCTGATACACCATCCTTTTAAGAGGAAAAACATGTCAACTGAACAGCAGCTTACGCTGCATTCCTCACAGGGTACCCTGACAGGAGTAACAACCTCCCCACACACTGCCAGGGCTAAAGGTCTCAGGATTAGAGTGAACAAGGTCAATGTTAATTAATGCTTTAACTAATCACAGGTTAAGTGCCTCCAGCCACAGGGAGCCTACAACACGGGTTTAATCTGCCCTATATACAGTCTGGAGCTGATAGGATTGTTGTAATTTTGTTAACTGTATGTGTATATAAATTTGTTGCATATAATAGTGAATCAAGTATTAAACTTCCAAGAAGTCAGGCATTCCTTCAGGACTGATCTTCAGTGCTGGATACCTTAATTTAAGTAGTTTACACAGAAAAGCACCCAAGTAGCCCCACTTCCCAATGCTGGCTGTAGTTTGGGGAGTACTCAGTACCTGGACTACAGCACTACAACACGGTGGCACCCAAAAGCAACAGCCACAGTTTTGCTGATGGGTACACAGCAAGCTGCATCCGAAACTCATGGCCTTTCTCTTCCTGGCCAGTGTGTGGGCCGATGGTACAGTCACAGAGCTAGTGTAAGTTCTAGGACACCAATAAAGCAAAATCTAAAACAAAATCCTAAAACAAACAGCAGAAAAAAACGACGTGAAGAAGAACAAGAAAAGTGAAGCCCTTTCACCTCCAAGTAATAAACATCTCTTTTGATCTTTGTGTCTCCTATTTCTGATCTGACAAGTATTACAAATGCCTAGCCCACACTCCGCTCCCCTTCAGTGATTAATGTGCTATGGTCTTTCTGAAAGCTTAAAGAGCTCTCCCTTTGGGCCACCACATTTGATAAAGAAATGAAGCCTAGCGATTAATAATTCCCCGGGCTGAGTTTTTGTTTAATAACTATTCTGTCAGTGATAGATCTAAAGGGCGAGGGTGTGGATGTGCGTGCATGTGGAGGGAGTAATTTGATTGTGGCCAGGAGATTTGGCAGGCTGGCATTACAAAGCAGCTCCTTAGCAGTTGCTGGAAAACCAGCATGACAAATCACTCCGTTCTCTGCTTCCCCAGCCTACCCCTCTCAACAGAGCTATCTCATTAGTCTCAAGCCAGCCAATCCAAGCCTATGATTTGGGAAATATTTCCTTCTTGACATTCAAGAGAACAATTCCTTACCAGGGGAAAATTACATTTAAAAATAAATGGAAAAGCATCAATCAGCTAGGGAAATATATTCAGCTTTTTGGATCTCTGGGGAGAAAGGCTTTTTTTTTATTTTATTACATTTAAATAGGACTGAAGGCTATGGTTTGATTTTAAAAAACTGAGATAACAAAAAAGATAGCACTGTAACATTTGCATATTAATAGTTGTTTTCTTTATATAAAGACAGTATTTTTCATTAAAGCTACATCTTGAATATTTACAGACCTGTAGAGATGGGCTAGAAGATACATGTTAGTAGAGACAGACAGGCTACATAGTACAACAAATTACAAGGTGATTGGAATGTGGTTTTTTAGGCCAGCAAGCCAACTGTATTTCTAGGTGAACTTTTTAAGAATCCTCAAGCCCCCTTTGGGGACTTAAAAAAAAGGATCAAATTAAAATAGCTTTCGTTTAAAAACAGTTCTCTCTGCTGAACAGTATCTTGTTCATTCTTGCTTCCCTAGTCCAGAAAAGTACGGCCACTCAGCCGAGCCACTAAGGAGTAATTTCCTCATGCAGAGTAGCTCCAAACTTGACCCATAGAGGACAGACTTCTTCATAACATCTCAACCTATGCACTGAGCAAAAAAAGAAAACAACCACATAAGTGACAGCTTTTCTGGAGCATCCAGAAATCAGGGAGGGATCCTACCCCTTCCTGCACATGTAACACCCTGTCCCAAGGAGCTGATACGTTACAGCTCTGGGCATCTGTCCTCTCCCAGCCCGAGCTACTACTGGTCAAGCCTCTCCACAGCTATGCATCACCTTTCCCACTGAAGATTACCTCCCTGACAGACAGGTTAAGTGACCCCAGCACATTTCACACAGATCAGCTGGGTCGACTTAAGCATCTTAAATAAGTGAGTCTTTACTATGTCAGCTGACATGACAGATAACTTGGAAGAGTCACAGGAAAGAGTCTCAGCAGACAAGGATGCTCTCTCAGCATCATACAGCAGCAGAATCAGGAATATAATGTAGGTTTTCTGGCTCCTAGTCTAGCTTCCCTGTGGATGAAGCTCTCTGCCTTTTCAACTCTGACAGAAAAATACATTCAGCAAACCCTTCTAATGAGGTTCCCCACAAATGCATCTAAGGAGATATTTTCATATTATGAGAGTGATTATGAATTTTATCCAGGGGGTAAATAACCTAGAAAATTAGATGTGTCATTGCTAGGCCATGAAAGAAGAATTGATTACATCACCTATTCTTAATGGGATATTATAACTGACCGTGTATTATTTTTGCAGACCTGC
Source organism: Tichodroma muraria (assembly GCA_013390105.1). Taxonomy (NCBI): domain Eukaryota; kingdom Metazoa; phylum Chordata; class Aves; order Passeriformes; family Sittidae; genus Tichodroma; species Tichodroma muraria. The sequence continues at coordinate 19,105 of WAAG01042901.1, read as the reverse complement.
AAGCTCTACCATGTCCTATAATTCACTGCAAAATGTTGGAATTCAGGCTTTTCCCATGTCATTACATGAAGATGAAGTGCTAGTGCTGCTCTGAATTACATTTCTATTCATGTTACTCATTTTTTTTTAAGTATTTGCTTCCCATACATAAATTGTTACTATTATATAAAGATTCACTAAGGCACCTTGCTGACAATTTTTCCTCTCTTTTACTCTGAATTAATAACAAAATGCACATCAGTAGCAGTGGGTGATTTTGGTTTTTTTTCTTTCCACTTAATACAATGCTTGGATAACAGAGCATTTAAAGATTTATGATACATATTAATAGCATTGAAGCACCCCTCAGAGTAAATACCCCTTTGTTTCTCATCCTCTCCTTCTATATTTACCTTTTCCTATATTATGTTGTCTCTCTGCACATCACACACTAAAACAAGGCCACCTCATCATATTCTTTCTCCTCTGCCCCTTCCTTTTCTGTTGGCAGCAAAAACTATCTCACTGCTTTAAGAAAAATGACCACTCATCCTATCTGCCACTCCCTACACTGAAGAGAAAAACCTCAATATATCTGCTCACCCAGATAAATCCAGGCAGTATTGTCAAGACTGAATGTCAGGCCACAGTCACAAAGACTACTGCTCTATTTAATTCTTTAGCTGATAAAACACTGGTGTGATAGCTTTAGTCCATACCATAATAAGCCAGTCAGTGGTTTGTAAAGTCAGACAAACAGCAGTTTCTAGGACTGTGCCAGATGTTTACCTAATTTACCAACTTAAAGCAATCTATTGTACATACATCTTTTCTGCTGGTGACAGCACTCAATTACTAGTTTCTATTCAATTGTGAAGTGACCGAAATTTTTTTTAAGAAATTAAAACCAATCAGTTCAAAAGATTTAAAAAATTCTCTATATTATTCCTACAAATTTTATGTGAAATTTACAAAATAATGTTTTTTTTCCCCTACAGCACTTTGTGATAGGCGAGTGGTTTTGTGGACATGATGAGCAGTGTGAATGAACCATCTTCTGAACCACCATATTTCAATTTCTCCCAGGAAAAGGCCAGCCCCCACAATACTGTTAACCATTCTTGCTTTCCCAAGAAAATATTCCTCCTTCCCCTTCATTTCTGGTGTTCAAGTAGCTTTTGTGGTATCTTTAGGAATTATCACCTCTTCCTAGCTCTGTTACCCGTTTTTTTATAAAGATGACACCTTGATAGCAATTTGAACACTATTGCAAAATTCAACACCTTTTTGCGGATGTATTTGGTTTGGATTCATCACCATTCTGAGTGATTGTGAAACTCTGATCATTTCTAAACTGACCTGGGGGGAAAAAAAAAACAAAACAAAGCAAAAAAACACACCAGAAATAATAACCTTCCCTTCTTGTTTAAGAGGCACTAAAACCAGACATTAGCCCATCACTTGCCAAGTGCACAACACTCAAGAGGCACCCACCTACTTGCTGAGGCCACAGTACTCAGGAAGGAATTTGAAGAAGTTGTCACGCAGTTCTCCAAAAGCAGCCCATTTTAAAATACTGCTTACTTCTGACAGGACCTGAGCATCTGTTTCAGTAACTCCGGAAGGAGTCCAGGAACAGGAGCAGAGTCCAGGAAGAACATGGGAGGTATTATGCCAAATACCAGCTGCAGCGCTGGAGCACATGAGCGGCTCTGAGTGCCAGAAGCCAGCACTGGGTGGCAGGCTAGGACAGCACTTAGGAGTGACTCCCAGCCCTGGTGCACCGCTTCTCAGCTTCTCCCAAAATCTCTCCTTGTCACCAGCAAAAGGCTACAAAAGCCTTAGTTGGGTGGTAGAGCAGGAGAAGCCCACGCAGCCAGAACTGGGGACTGGCTTGTTCTACTAGCTGTACCCAAGAAACCAGGCAGAGTTCTCCCTATCCCTGCAGCCAAAGGAGGCTGCAGATACTGGCTCATCCTTTTGTCACTTTAAAATTGAAGTTAAAACGCCTTTGAGAGGGAAAAGCATGACTGGAATTTGTCCAGGCTGCTAAACTCGCCGGTGTAATTTTAGAATGGAGCAGTCTGGTAGCCACAAACATTAACAAGTATATCTTGCACTGCATCCCAGTGTTATGTAAAAACAGTTTGGGAGTCAGCAGCCTTCTTTCCCAAAACCTTCCTCCATCACCACTAGTATGGGCAGGACTAATTTGCAAGGTGATTCCTTTGACAAAGACCAGCTCTCCTCCATTCCTAGGGAAAGAAACTCATCTGTTGGGCATGTGTACAAATGCCTGTCAAAGTCAGCCCATGGGGACAGAGATGTTTCAGTTCTCCACAACAAAGCTACTGATGGTTCTGTGCATCTTTGCAATCTTCTTTCTGTGTGTTTGGGTGCTCTGCTGTAGTCCAGTCACTTTGTCTCCTTCTGGGCCTAGTGTGATTCACACCAAATGTCTGCAGACCAGTCAAACACTTGAGCCCTGTCTGAATGCATAAAATGCTAATCTCATTAGATTTCTCATTTTCAGTGTAATATTGTCACAGTGCTATGCACCACTGCCACAGATTAGCAGGCTTGCCAGAATGGAGACCGGCTAATGAGTTCATCCAAATAACACTCAAATCCCAAATCAGATTTAAAGCCATCTAGACAGAGGACCCGCCAAGGATGGGGCAGGGGGAGGAGGGAAGAGGGTGAGCCTAGTTTTGACAGAAATAGCTGTCAATTAAGTGAGAGAGGGGTATAAGGGAGAAGCAAACACGCATTTTTTTTCCTTGGGAGAATAGGTCCCGTCAAACTCCAAGTTACCATGCACAACCCAAATGCAAAACCTGAGAAATAATCTGCAAAAACACATGTATCTGTATGGACGGTCAGCTTCTGACTTGAGAGACACTTAGCTAAAAAACCAGGAGCTAGCAAAGCATCTATTCTCATCATTTAATCTACAGTGCTTGGAAGGTCTAAGCAGCTTATAGCTCTGAGTTTGATTCATTCCATCCAGGAACTTGGAGATGAGGGGAAGGAATGGTTTTCATGTATTAGTTTCTTATTTTACAAATGACCCAACATGCTGAAGAGATGCACAGAGGCTCAAAGGAAAGGCACTGAGGGAAACACACATCTTTTATTGTTTGTGTTTGAAATAGGTTCCTGAAACGTAGCTGCAGTCTGAAGGGTAGAGCTGTCAGGGATCGATTTTCTTTTTCACCGTGATTTTAAATGAAATTTCTCCTTTAGTGGGAAAATCCTGAATTACTGAAGCTTAAAAATTTCATGAGTACATACTGGCTTCATTAGGCCTCCAGTAAGACACAGTTCCACTTTAGGTTTGGGAAAATGTGGCCAGAGCCCAAGGAAGCACCTCAAAAGAGCCTGGCTAGCAGAATATAGTCCCAGAACAGAGGAAGACAAGAGCACAAGAGGGACAGAAACACCTCCAACCAGGCTCCAAATTTTGAAAGGCCTCAGCTATACTTCATGGAGAGCAAAACCTTTTTTACAGTATTGGCCTGTATCTCTGGACAAAAATATTATTTCCCATTTAACAGTTTACCGAAGAGTGCCTAAAAAATCAGTATAGCTTTCCATTGCACCTATTTCCTCCTTGTGGATCCAATCATGTCGGTTTTACCAGAAATGTGAAAATTTTTTTGCCAACAGTAGAGAATAAGTCTTGCATCCTTTAATAAAAATCTAAGAACTTAGCACCATGACTACACAGTTGCAGAGAAGGAAAGGGAAATGCATTTTATGCTGATATCATCAACAAACTTGTCCACAAAGTTTTACTTTCGTTTGACTATTGATGGATGGAGCTAGAAAGTAGAAAGTTTGACTCTCAAATGTGGAATTCAGCTAAGCAAAACTGCTGAGAGATTTCTCTTTTTATTAGTAAATGTAGCCAGTTTTTTATGAAAACCTCTCTGTAGAAACTTTTGTAAAACAAATGTTGTGTTAAGAAAACCTTTCTTTCCAGAAGTCATGCTTCTCAGCACAACCCTTACTGCTGTACTTCAACAACTGTGGCAACTATCAGACAATGCAAGCCCACTGAGCTGAGTCAGAATCTGAAGAAGTCAGCCAGAATCTCTGTTAATTTTGCAATACTTTGATGCAGGCCTTAAACTGCATTGTGTGCAGATAGAATAGCTTGTAATGTCTCTTTCCAGCTCTTACTAAGCAAGGAAATAAATAGGAAGCCACGCATTCGAAGAAAGAGAGTCCGTTTGCATTACTGAGTCCATTAAATTGTCCTGATGATAAAGCATGCCAATATGCTGCCAATTTTTAAGCATAGAACAAATTTTCCATCTTTCAAGATGCTACCTCTTTTTGTTCGCTGATAAATAGATTCCAATGTAAAGGGAGTGAAACAACCAGCAGTGCCACACTTTCCAAATGTTGCCAAGCTGCCAGGAACATGCTTTTGTGTGCAGAGATCCTGCCCTTTGCAGAGACAACTGCCCACAACAATCTCCCTGCTCCATGCTAACAAGGTACTAATAACAATAGTAATCACAGTTTGCCTGTTCAGCACACCCCAGGAACATGGCAGCAAATTGATGATCTTTTCTCATTGTGAATTATGACACAGGCACATCACCTCACCCTTGGAATAAAACAGCACCTGCCAATCCCGTTAAAACAGCAAGGGGAAAAATGAAAGCCCTGCTGTAGCCAATCTGATTCCCTGCTGACTCTAATTACCCAGACGGGAATTTTACAATTGCTTCCTCCACCAACTCCCTCTCTGCAGTCTGCAGACTTTGGCTAGTTCTTTCTTTTGTATGCCTACTGCCACTGAGTAGATTGGGTTCCTAATGAGTCTTGACACTAATGGTACAGGGAGACAGCGCAATTACATATCCCTCTCCCATTCAGAGCAAACCTGGCAGGAAATGACCTGAGACCTCACACCCTTCTACCCCAAAGAATCCAGTTATAATGCCTCAGGAGCAGGGCCAGCTGGTGCACATTCCCCCCCTCCCTCAGCAGCCCTCACTTCACTTCCCCTTTCCACTGTGCAGGTGGCTGGAAACAGTTCTTTATGGCCTAATCCATGACCAGTGGGTTGAGGCTAATACAGAAGCCAGAGAAGCCTTAGCACATTTGGAACTGAAGCTCATCAAGAAAGGGAAAAAAAAAAAAGAAAAAGAACATTATTTCACACATGTGCTGGACAGCTCTAACACACAGTTGTTGTCTATTAGGTGTTTAACAATGTGTATAACTCAGATTGCTTTAGAGTGGGGAGGGGAGAGACATGTGCTTCTGTGATTACCATGTTGATTGTAGCCCAGGTGTAAAAGAGACTGGAGCTACCTATTGAACTGTGAGCTAATTACAAGAAGAAACAGCTGTTGTCTGTTAATGAGGATGCAGATCCATAAGAAGCATGTTAGCTGGTGAGGAATAAACATGTCTTCCACTCCTTGACTGAGCAGCAGTCTACAAAAGGTGTCTTATATCTATGACTCGTGTTGCCACATCATCTGAGCAACTCACAAATGATATGATTGCCTCTGAGAAAACCATGTAAGAGAGGAAAGCAGTAGCCCAAATATACAAGTAGGAAGATGCAGCAGAAGACTGAGGACAGATACAGAGTCTGATCAAAACATAAAATAGGCCCAAATCATCTTATTTGTATTCCAGAGTTTTAAGTACAAATCTGTTGTTCGCCTCATGCTAGTAACTCTGAACTCAGCACCTCATGTATCACTGAATTTCTTTCACTGCTTTGCCACCCTGTGATAGTATAGTCTCCTATTAACCCCACTCCTACTTCTGTTTCCCCTCAGAGCCCTGTAAGTCTTCTGCCTCTTAGCTATTTATTGTGATGTATGAGATGTATCTCCTAACCTTCAAAGGGTTCATCTGACCTTCAAGGTTCTTCCTGCTCCTCTTCACCCCCAGATACACAAGGAAGTCCTGCAGAGCTAGTGCTGCTCACTAGCTTCCATCCTGTTCCCCTCCATACACGCACCCTGACAGATTCTCTGTACACTAGTACTCTGTACTTTGTCTCCTGGACAGCCTTTCTGTGGTGGCTCTAAAGCTGCCATCAGCATGAGCTCTCGAATTTCAGTGCTTATGGATTATTACAGTTTAACACCAAGGGAAAACTTAGAAGAATTTATCTCCAGGGTAACTCCGCTGGCAACAGTTACAGCATGGATAATTTCAAGGATTATTTAAAACTTTTGCATCCTCTTTTCCTCCAAAATTTGGTCTAAAACATATATAATTTTAAGAAATCAATGGCCTATTTTAATCTTACGAATAGCTCTTTTCCTTTTTGACATAGGTGCTCTGAACCACATAATATCCTGTAAAGTTTTGAGGAACAAGAAATTGTGCAGAGAAAGCATCACATTTAAGCAGGTGCTGCTATTCTATAACCCACTACACAAGGAATTCTGTACTTGTAGTGCATGAAAAAGAAGCAGTAATTTCAAGTAGCTCAGGGAACTCCTAATGGAGTTCTTGCTTTTTAATTTCCTCTCCAGTTTTAAAGTATTGTTTACTGTAGTATTCAATTAAGAACAAGGGTTTACTATAGCAACCACAGCAGTGAGAGGTGCCATTCATACACAGTCTCTGAAATACAAGCTTTTAAGCACCTTCTTAGCAACACTTGTTGATAAACCTGTGACAGAGGAGAATGCTATGTGGTTTATAAGGAATGACTTGCACACTAAATTAAGTCTGCAGGAACTGTATTGCTTGAGGTCTTCCCGTTTCTCCCTGACTTTACCTTTCTAGAGTTAGCATGCTTGTTAGCAGAGAGCAAGACCAATAAAAATATAAAGACATCACCTTTGGACTGGGACTGCAAAGGAGGAGCTGTCATATGGCAACTTTTCTCTCTGCCACTACGTGGCAGCAGAAGTTGCTTGTGATACACTACATCAGTATCTTTGCAAGCATTCCAGCTGTGACCTTGCCATCACTCATTCTGGGGACCCTCTCTCATTCAGCATCTGCCAGCTGTCAGCTTGGGACTCCAGGGAAAATTACAGAAGATTTCTGGAAAATTACAAGGGGCAGCAGAAGGGAGCATTTGATTTGTTTCTATTTTCTCTGCGTAAGGCATTTCAGGTGCCTGCAGTTTGCCAGCTTCCTGACTTTCTTTTGCCTGGGTGGCTCCATTCTTCCGTAGTCTTCCACTTTAACTGCTTTAGTTTTTCTCACGTCTCTCTGTATCACATAGTTCCTCTTCCCATGATGTCATTTGCCTTCTCAAATCCATTCCACAAGAAAGGGAGAGCAACAAAGCATCCTCTCCTGATGCAGAAACTCGGTATTATTTAGACATATCAATGAGTACTGATCATTATCTTCCTTGAAAAGTTTTCCTTTCTCAAGCTGCAGTCCCTTTACAAAGGCACCTTCCAGACCCAGAACAGCTGTAAATGGATGTGCACTGGGAAAAGCCACAATTAACAACTGTGGTTAACCACAAGCAGATAAGACCATTTAAAACATGCCTGCCTTTGTCTGGACTAGATGCTAAGTGATGTTCGAAGCATACTCACTTTAGATGCTATGAGTAATTCTGTTTTCACGTTCTCACCTGCTTCCCCTACTGGCTGAGAACATAACGAATATATTCACAGTTCCCGTGGATTTAATATTCAGGATTCTCATTCTTTCATCGATTGAGGTAGCATTGAATTCAAGCTGGCAGCGTTCCACCGATAAGACAGAAGTGCTGATGCTGATCACTGCATCCTGATTTCTCATCTCATTATGGCCTACATTTTTAACCGATGTATTTTGTTGTGTTTTCCATTTCTTTCCTAGAATCCAGCTGCTAGCATGGTCAGGAAACCACTCCACCGGGTAGCTACATTGGGACAGTTTTGTGGGTATTGATTTTAAATGCATTGGAGTTGAGAATGCTATATGCACATACAGTATTACTGTTCTTCGCAGAAAGCTATCTGCAAACACGTTCAAAACTACATTCTTTTATGAATTTAGGGGAGAGTGTTGGATTTACATAAAGACCAAACACTCCTTTAGGCAGGAGCTCCTGGTTTGTACTGTTACCTAGGCAATGGCTGTAGAAAGCGACTGTGCACACGTAAGTAAGGACCTGATGGGCTGGAGCTGGGTGCTGCTGATTACAGATGCTATTTCCAGAAGACTTAAGGGAAACACAGACGCACACCCCAGGCTCACAGAAAGAAACAGCTCTGAGCACTCATGCAATTACAGCTGCAGAAAAGGAACCACTCTGGAGTATCAGGCTGCTCATTAACTTCCACTGCCAAGGTTAACACCTATATTTTAGCTCTTTAACGGATGCCCTGTGAAACTCCCTTTGATAATCTGCTTCTCTCCTCCTGCTGCAGGACCCAAATCAAGGCCTTATCAGAAAGTTTTCAATCTTCTTTTAAAAGCCATGGTCGATTTTAAGTGAAATGACATTGCACAAAT
>WAAG01042899.1:0-10203 GCA_013390105.1 Tichodroma muraria | reverse complement strand
CAAACCCTTCTGTGATTCTGTGAACTGCAAGGGTTGAGCCTGATGGCTTAGTCTGGTGGAACTTTCAATCTTCCCTTTTCTCCGTGATCCAGCCCCGTTTGCATTTCAGTGGGAGGCAATAATACTTTTATTTCCCACAATTGCTGGTTATGCCCTCTTCACCATCTCCATCCAAGTCCTATTCTCTTTAATAATAGCACCAATAAAGCTCTCCATATTTGATGCTTGATGCTGTTGCTATTACATGGCTGAAACACAATCTTCAAATGCATTTCTGTCTGATGAGAAGTGGCTTGCCTTCTGGTTTCAAAAAATAAAAGGTCTTTTATGTCAAAAAAAGGAGAGAAATGGAAAATTGTTTGGACAGATATTTCTTTTGCAACCTGTAAAGAGGCCTCAATTAGATTTTGGTCTTGTTTTTTACCAATATTGCAAAACCCTATATATTTTACATTTTAGATATTTCTAAAATATCGATGTTTCCATCTAAGTATAACAGGACATATCTTATTACTATTTTATGTAGTAGTATGATTTTATGATTCTAGGTCTAGTATGACCTAGAATCACTATAGCTTAGGAAAATAAGACCTGAGATCTCTAATATCCTTAAGACTATTATTTTTTAAATTTAATTTATACTTACGATGTGGATTGAGTCTCTTCTGTGTACTTAAGCTGTGTCTTCATCTATTCACACATAATTCAGTCCTGTGGCTCTGGTGAGATATTTCTATACAGCGATCCTTTAATGTATTAAGGATATGAATCATCATATTTAAGAAAACACAGTGGAAGAAATAATTTAATAAAAAAATCAACAATAACCTCAGCAAAACAACATAAAATGACTTTGTAATGCTTGAGCAGCCCCATCTCTCCACTATCAATATAATAAGATAAAAGGAAATTGGAGTCGTGAATTATTTTCTTTTTCAAATCTATACTATGAAAAACTAACCCTGGAACCTGATTATAATTTAAAAAGAAAATAAATTAGATTGTAACACATTAATGTGTATTCCATTTTTCCATTGGAGCAAGAACAAGAAGGAGAAAACTGATTTTTATTTTTTGATATATCAAACAGTCTTCTTAGACTTTTGCTTTATGCTTACTTGATAAATCCTTTCATCCACAGTTCTGCAGATAACTGCAGATCTGGAAAATAGAGAACATATGGAAAAAAACAAAGGCATTTTGTTTTTTAGCTTACATTTAGAGGGACGAGCACACAGAAAATATAAAATCTATAACCTCCATTTAAATAAGAAAAATAAAGTCATACAGAAAGTGAAGATCCCAAAAGATACTAGGATTAACAGCAAGCACCCTCTATTGCTATTAGAAGAAAGTGAAAGAAAATGTTGGTCTGGCAGTTGGAAAAATTATCAGAAATCAATGCCCAGGGAAGTTGATTATATAGTTTTCAGTTCCCAGTAAAAATGTACCTAGTTAGAGCAGTTATTGTTGATTATAAGGAGAAAAATCGGAAGTTGTAATTAGAAACAAGTTACCAGAAATTTGAGTCAGGCGCTGACAGACTCACAGGGCCTCATCACTGTTACCCAGGGATGCTCAGAGATTTAGAGAACCCGAGTGAACACACAGTCTTATCCAATCTTGATACAGTGCCTCAAGCATTAGGTGGGACTGGAGACCACCTGCAAGGTTCCTCCCAGCCCAGGGTATCCTAGGTCCTGTGCAGCATCTGGTTTCTCTGTGCTCCCCTTTGGAGAGCTAGAATGATCCAAGTGAACTGAACAGAGCCTACAGAATAGTGGAAGAGAAAGAAATGATTAAAAGAAAGTGTCTAAAAGGTAAGATTGAGTAAATTAAGGATGCTAGGTCTAGGGAAAAGGGCACTCAACACCTGCTGGTTCTACCAGTATGGAAGCACTAAAATTTGCAAGCAATTTATACTTTATACAGAAAGACAATAAGAAAATTTATCATCTTCTTCATATCCAGAAAGGTATTTGATGAAAAGAAAACCCCATGAACCAATAAAGCCAAAAACCCCAACAAAACCAAAACCAAAACCAAAACTCCTCATATAAATGATTTTTCCATGTGTGTTCTAGAAGGAATTAGAAAGGAGTAATAGGGCTTGGAATAAAATGTAGGATGTCTTGTTTATCCACACAACTCCTTTTCATTTCTTTTAGTAAGAGCCAGTATATTATGTTAAAGGTCTTTTTGGATTTTGAGGAGCAAGGCTTGAAGTTATTGTTAAGGAAAGTGATTCTAATAGCAGTGCATAATGGCCTTAAAGGCTCCTGAGCAGACAGTTCCACAGCCAGCCTGTGGGGAAAAAGGCCAGTGATGGATTTGGAGAACAAATGGAAAGGAGCAGGGAAAGGAGCAACAAGTGGGAAGCAGCATGTCTGGGTACACTGGAGATCATTGCTTTCCTTTCTTTCATTGTCAGGTGATCACACAACTTTAAAAATGTTAAGGCATTATTACATTCTTTTAAGCTAAAAACATTGAGGTGAAGACATTTTTATAATATATTAAACTATGGAATATCTCATCCCTGGAAGTGTTCAAGGCCAGGTTGATTGGGGCTTTAGTCAATCTCGTCTAGTGGAATGTGTCCCTGCCCACAGCAGTGGGGTTGGAATTGGATGTTCTTTAAGGTGGTCCCTTCCTACTCAAAATATTCTGTGATTCTGTGGTAAAGATCAGCAATCATTTCTAGCTGTCCTGTGGTCAGTGAAAGGGTCTCTGTAGCTCTGCCCATTTCAGTGCACTAAAAAGTGGGGCACTGATGGAGTCACTCAAGTTCTGCTCACGTGTTGAAACTGAAATATTGTTAGCCATCACTCAAATTAATTTGGCTTCATAACAATCTTCTAGAACACAAGATATATAAGTATTTACATTTGCCACTGGAGCCAGTAAAAATGATAATTCTCTGAGAAGTGCTGTGTACTATCACTTTGGTGTAGAATTAGGTTTTTTACTGAGCCTGTAAAATTATGCTGCTGGGAAGTAATCACAAGTGTTTCTGATTGAAAGCTGGAATTCAAAAGTGACAGGAACATAGTTGCAAATATGCTAGCATGACAAAATTAAAGTGATGTTTGACATCTTGAGTTTGCCAGCACCTAAAAAAATTACTAAGACAAGGGGGAGCTAAACCAGCTGAAAAAACGGGGTGACAAGAGGAACAGGTACTCCTTCCATGAAGAAACAAAGTGTGTTCGGTAAGTTTTTTTCCCTTTTTTTTTTTCCCCCATAGGTGTCTAGCATATGCTTAATAAGTTAATAACAAAATAGTGCAAGGGGATTTTATATTCTCCCCATACAATGATGGTCTGGACCCTGGCCAACTCTCAGTGGAACCGAAGATTAAGTTAAATTTTTTCAAAACTCTTAGGATTTGACCAAGACCCCTTAATATGCTCAGTTGCTGTTAGAATTAATTGCTGGCAAGCTTGAATCTCTTATGTACTGATTAGTCTTTTCTACTACGCTGTCAGCTTTACTACAGCCTCCAAGCAGAACTTTACACTCTGCATTCTGTTGCTTTCCTCCTAATATGCTCTTGTGTTAAATAAAAGCCGGTGACTACTATTTGTGTAAATCGCTGCCTCCACATTGGAAAAACAGTCCCTTAAAATGGGCAACGTTAGTCAGTGTTACCCTGTAAAAGGTTTCCTACTTAAAGAGGACGATTAGGCTTTATGCAAATTACCCCTTTAAAAAGTGGGATTCGGTGTCTGGATCTTAAGAAATAAGAGGAATGTGGGGCTGGTGCGGTAAAACCCGCTGGCTCTGCCGGCTCACAGCGTCTCCTATGTAAGTGCCCGTGAATCAGTGGTGTCTCTGCGTGCAAGGCTTGTGCTCCACTTCAATCTTCAGTTAGAGTCCTCATCTTGCTCTGAGTCTCCACAGAAAGAGGCATCTAAATTCCGGAGTTTGGAAAGCCACCCTCAGGTTGCTTCTGTGCTGAAACCTGCACGCTGAGGCTGGGTTTGTAGGTGTATGCATTCCTGTACATAAGCAATAATCAATCGCAATAAAAGGCAAATTTAGGTATTTCTGAGAAATGTCTCCTGAGGCTTTTTAGGTTCTGATTGAGTACAAGGAAAATGCTGAGAGATCAAATGGATTATACATAAAAACTGCTTGAAAACGTTTTATTTTTTGTTTATAACTTAGGTGATTTTTGTGTATATTTATATGCAATTGATTTTATTCTGTTGATTATGGCAAAAATGATTGTATTCAGCTATATAAAGTGATTATTGTTTGTCAGGTTCTGGAGATCACTGCAGGATTATGTATCAGTGGGTGTAAATTTAAATATTAATTTCTTTTAATAGGCTTGTCCTGCTCCTTGAGAATTGTGGGTTCTGAACGCAATACAGTATATTCAATTTTAACACTACAGTAATATGTATTATATTGTTTAATGCTGAACCCTCTCAAAGAAGAAAATCTGAGCAGCAGTCATCTGTTATCAGATTCACATTGTATTTTGAAGAGACAGGGAACAGGCTATTGCATGTGATACCAAAGGAACTGCATGCAGAACAAGAAGTTAAAATACCATGTAAATACTCAAAGATTAAAAAGGATTTGGGTAAAAATATAAAATTATTGGAGAAGATGATGTAGGTATCACAGAACCATAGAATGGTTTGGGTCAGAAGGGACCTTGAAGACCATCTCGTTCTGACTCCCCTGCTGTTAGTAGAGACTTTCTACCAGACCAGGGCCCCAACCAGGCTGGCCTTGGACACATCTGTCATTGTCATTGGTACTTTTTTGGCAGTAAGTTTCAAATACTGCGGTTGTAAAAATGGAGGGTAAACCTTTGGAATTGGCCTCTGTTTCTTCATAATTCCCCTATTCTCCTTTACACACATGGGGATCTTTTGTCTATTTTCTCTGTTTGCATTGAGATGGGTAGTGTTGGATTTACTAAGGGGGAATGAAGGCCGTATAAAGACCACATAAAAGAAATTACCTCTAAACCTAAAAAAAAAGAATTATTTTTTTCCCAAGAGGACATTACCATAACAGAGATATGGAATTAAAGGATGGGAAATTTGGGTCATGTCAAGAAGTCTTCAACAGCATGAGAAGACTCAGTGTCTAAATTATTGCTTTTGACAGGTGTGCTGCAAAGATCACATAGGCAGGAGATGCCAAACTGTTTGTCATTTTCTCTTGCAATTTTTGTACAAAAAAGAAGAAAAATACTAAAGTGGAAAATTTATACGTGGTTTAAGGTTATGCAAGAAGTTACCAGAGGCCCAAATTTAAAGCGTTTGGAGCTGTGAACAAGAAATGAAATGTTACAAGATTTATGAGGGGTTGGAGTTCAGTGAATGTGCATTTTAAGCAATGACTTGCATTTTAATGAAGTATATTACACTTGAGAGGCAATAGCTTGGTTATCCTTTCTGAACAATGACTTTGACTGTGTGCGACTGTCAAAGAGAGCTCATTATACCAAAGAAGTTATAATTCAACTCTGTGTAGATTGATATGATGGCCTCCAATATATGCTGTGCTTCTGAAGGCAATAGGACCAGCAGTGAGGGGCATCCAAAATGGAAATTACTTGTGGGAAATAGCTTCATGGTTTCAACTTGTAGTTCAAAGGGCTTTTTTTTCAAGAAAAGAACTTTTAATTCAGATTCTATCCTAAGACCTCAAGGCTACCCTACAACTTTCCACAGCAACTAAGAACATTTGGGTCTGTCCTATTGTACCGGTTGAGAGAAAACATTTAACATGCTTGGGAGCAGCCGTTAGTAATTTCCATTATCTTTTTAAGTATTGTGAGTTTGTTTCTTTATATGTTTTTCCTGGCTTGTGAAATTCCTGACTACTTTCTTTGCCTGCTTGTTTCAGTGGTCAATGCTGATTTGCTAAACTTAGTCTAAAAATAAGATCTTTTTTCTTTTTTTTTAAAGAAAGAGGAATTCCGTAAAAAAAAATTCCCTCTGTTAATGCTGTTATCATCCAGGCAACTTAGCATTCTTAAATTCTGATTGGACACCAGCCATTTCAGCTTTCTGATTAGACACCTTCAGCTGGATGGGTGCGAAAATGTGAACATGGGTAAGCTTCCTATTGGCACCTCTATTTGCAAAAAGCTGTTCCCCAAGCCTTAGGCGAGCACACAAATCTGTCACAGTGATATCCCCTGTAAAATAGCAGAGTAGCAAAACGGTGTATACAAGATTAAACAAAACACTACTTGAAATTCTAATATGTCTTCATAGTTCTGAGGTTTTGTTTATTCATTTAGACTTATTCTTTGTATAGCAAACTCCCTCTGGGGTTTTTTTACCTTCTACATCAAGGAGTTAAGGGAAAATCCTACAACTGCAGAACAAAACCAGGCTTAGTTCATATGTTAATGAGTCAGGATAATTGCAGCTTTCCCTGGGTAATCTTGGTGTCAATTATTCATGAATGGTTGACAGCAGACATGACATTTCCAACTGTCAGCTTTCAGTCGTTTTGTTTACAAGTACGAAATCCTTAAGGATGAAACTTTAGATAGGAGTTAAAAACTGGGAAGGTTTTTTTTTTGGAAAGATGGAAAAATAGGAAAAGAAAAAAAAAAAGGAGATACAGTGAATTTTTGTCATAAAGTGCAGAAAAAGAGCCTGTTCCTGCCAGTAATGTTCACAGTATTGCTGGAATGAAGCTGTTGCTCAGGTATTGGGATCCACTGAGCCCCAAAATCTATGCTGAGCCCAAATAATGATGCCACGTACCTTCATGGCGCATAGATGGTGTTACCCCATTGTAAGGGGGAAGAACCATGGTTTGCTTCCCATCCTTTCAGGTCTTTGTTCCCAGCTAATGCAGCAGCTCGGATCACCTGCAGCACTTCTGAGGAATGCCACCAGGATCCCTGCTTCAGCTTTGTCCTTTGCTTCGTATCCCTTTATACTTTCAAAACAACAATGATAAGGATATTCTCGACTTTCCCTTTGGTGAAATTGGGCCCCCTAACTTAAAAAGCTGCACGGAAGTGAAAACAAACTTTGCAACCTGTGGTAGATTCTCTCACTAAGAGTTAGACTTTACCCACTGAATTCCCGTGTATCTTCAAATGCATTTGAAACAATCTCCTCATAGAATCATTGAATCATGCAATACCAGGTTGGAAGGAGCTCTCAAAGGTCATCTGGTCCCAGCTTTCTTGTCAAAAGCAGAGTCTAGACAAGATGGCCCAGCGCCCTGTCCAGCAGAGCGCTCTGTGTGCAGTACCTGTGGCAGTGTACCCCCAGACACGGCGTGTGGCCTTGCCCCGTGGACCTTGTCAGCATTGGCTGTGCCTGAGACTGTTCTTAAGTCTCTGAAGCAATCACAGTGTTTCTAAATCCTAGCGCCCTAATTGAGATCAATTGACAAAGAGTACCAAAGGGAAAGTCATTTAAGTGCCTAAAGATGCAGATAGTTACTTAGTGAGGTTTTTCAGAAGATGCTATGCACCTGAGTTACATTATGAAAAGTTTAAGGAGTCTCAGTCCATTAATAAGCTATTTTAGTTTTTCAGTCTTTATACTAATTTTGAGATAATGACTGTCTAAGAAAATACTCACCCAGGCTGAACATTTACATTTTTTTAACAGAGTTATTTTTCGTTTGAATACACGTATTTCTTAACATAACATTTCAGATATTTTAATTCCTTTTTTTTTTTTTTTCTAAAAAAATGGACTGGAAAGGCATAATGGAAGTAATGGGGTTTAATAAGTATTAGGGTTCCTTGAGTCATTGATTAATTATTTAAATTAAATAGTTGTTATTTAAATTAAATTTAATAGTTTAATTATTTAGAATTAAAGTCATTAATTTTTAGAGTGCATCAAAATTCAATGTGTTTTTTCAGAAATCCAGTCTCAGCTAAAGTGCAGCACCTTAGACATGGGCCCAATTCTCCATATTCTTGTAGCCCATCTCCCCATATTAACTATAATTTTGCAGTTTGCATTCATAATTCACTCAGCTAATCATTCATGGTTCACAAACTCTGGAAGCTTGTATTAATGCTGGTCCCTCTGGACTCATGCTCCTTCTACAGTTTCAAGACATATTAATCTTCCATTTCATTATTTAATTGACAATTTTCAGTTGTTAGATTGAAAAGAGGTATGTAGAATTTACCAAAAGCAATGCTATTTTAATATTTTCTTATTATCAACTTGTCCATGTTCATACAATCTTGTATGGTATGACTTTCAACAGTCCTTCAAAAATATCTTATTTTTCACTTGTCTTTTTTTTTATTTTTATTTTTTTTTTTAATTCAAAGATGCAGGCAGGTTTGAGGATCTGATTTATAGAGGAGTTTTCAGTATAATTCAGTATAATTACTTACATGAAAACAAACTGATTAATGGGGTTTTTTTTAACTAGATAATAGGTTGCAGATAGCCACACATTTTTAAAATTGTTTAAATTAAAATAATTCAGTTGGACTGTACAGTAAAATGCTTTGAAAATATCTATTCCAAAGCCTCTGAACCTCAGACAGACTTCTTTTTTTTAATCACCTCTGGTTTTATACAAAACCATTTGTTTACGGGAAATGTGCCTGCAACGTGTATCCACATCCAACCTTAGACTTCCTCTTGTGTTGACAGAACACACAGCATGAAAATTAAAACTGATCCATGGTACATATGGGTTAAATTTATATCTCTCAGCACCCCCTTACTGTTTTTACATGTATATGGAGGTGTTTATAGTCTCAGCTTTCATGATGATTTGCCTTTTGAAGACAGAAGGGGAAAGAGGAAGAGAAGGGGCCTCATGTGGGCCTTTGGTCTTTCCGATTTTTAAAACATTTGTGTCTCAGGTGGCTGTATGCTGCAGTGTAGTGCAACTTAATAACCCTTGCCGGATACACTAAAACAGTGATTTTATGAAATCTCAATTAAAATGCAGAAGGAAACACCATTCCATCTTAGAAAACTCAAAATATCTTCATGTTGATAAAACAAACTGCTTTCCTTGACTTCTGGTATTGATTGAGCAACTTCTAAACCACTTGATAGTCTAAAAGTATTTCAAATAAAGGGCAAACATGACCTTTTGCCATGATTATATTCCCCAGATAGTTATTTCTGTTTGCACGCACAGACAAGCAGGTACTGTACTGACTTTTATAAATGTTCCATAGATGCTGAAAAAAAAGGGTGAAGTCTCCTATTGTAAATTAGACAATAATATTAAAGCATCCCAAAAGACAATTAAGAAACAAAATTTTTACTTGGAAAACTTTCATGTTTCAAATATAAAGCAAAGGTGAGTAGTATGAAAAGTAGTCTAAGGAAAACTGTTTATTTCATTTTGTATTCTGAGCAAATAATCTGTGATTAATTCTGTCGTATAAACACCTACCATCAGTTTCTTCAAACCGGGAAAAAAGTTGACTTTCTTTCACAAGTTCCTCCATTCTTTAAATAAGCTTCACAGTGAAATTCCTGGTATCCAATAGCAGATGATGTAAACTGTTCAAGAACCACTTGTTTAAAAGATTTTACAATTTCTCTTTAACAATGGTGAAGTACTAGTGCACAATAGGTAACTCCCTTTTGTTAGATTACTGCACCATCATGCATCTATTTTGTATTTCTGATGGCTGCTTATTCCTAAATTTTTACAGAATTCCAGTTCAAGGATAAGGTAACAGAAAATTTCTAAAGCTGATTTCTGTTTCAGTCTTTACCTTTTATTATATAGAGTGTCTTTAAGACACATTTCAACAAGAGCCTATGATCACACCCTTGAATAAAACACTTCTAGTACACACACAGCAGTTCTCAAATTTGTTCACAGTTCATACAAAGGTCTTTAAATAAATAGATGTGGATTCTGATTGTCTTCATTAACACATTTTTCTCATCGTGTCCAAAACAATGGTTGGGTTATTATTTATGAGCAAGTCAATTATTGTACAGTACTTGAATGCTATCAGTTGTTACAGTATCCAGAAGAAAGGGTGAACTTTATATCCCAGGTTCTTAAATTAAAAATAACTAATCTAATGTTATTTTAAAAATCAAAAGTACATTTTGCAAATCAACATTCAAATTCCATGGAATTATGGATTTCCTGGTAGATTGCCTGGATTTGTTTACTTTATGCATTCTTAGTCCTTTATTCTGACAAATTAGAGTTTTTTCCCAGAAAATGTCAAATTAATCATTTGCTTTA
>WAAG01042888.1:345-23985 GCA_013390105.1 Tichodroma muraria | reverse complement strand
CCAGTCAAGTGGTGACATCAGAAGGCGAATGGGCATCCTTTATGGACAACCCAGCTGAGTGACTTAAAATATAAGGCAATAAATTATGGGGGGTACCTGAAAATAAAATTGTGACTGCTTGAGTTTCTCCTTTCTTAGGAGAATTCATCTGGAAGGGCTAAGTGCGCATTCTGTGTCTAATTTGATGGAAACTTTAACAAATTTAAACCCCAGACTGCAAAGGCTGGTGAGATGGCTATGCAGTGTAACAACAGCCTTACCTCATTTACAGCTTTCTCATTAATCTCTGGGGAGGCTTTGGTTTTCTTCATGACAACTGAGTTTATACAAAAATAATTGACCTGTGTTGTAGATTAGGTTAGATGATACAACCACAGATCATGTGGTGTTTTTTTTTCTTTTTACTCCATAGACTCTACTTAATCTTAGCTACTACTGTCTTTGTTCCTTGTATTCCAAAGGTACGTGTTGTCAATAGTCCTTTTATTCACCACTTGACTGGTGGCTGGACCATTGACACTTAAAAACATAAAGGCAAGTAAAATCTTTACTTAATGACAATGCATACGTATGCATAATTTTAACCAGCCTACGATTTTGACTTATCACTTATTATTGTTGTTTGTTATACCAAATTGCCTCTCAGATGGTATAAAATCTTCATTTAGAGGAGCTAGATTTTAATTGCATTTGTGGGGCATAAAAACATTTTAACATCCTGCTTTTAACAGCTTTTTTCCTCCTTCTATATATGAAAACCTTAACTCAGTTTGAAAACTTCAAAATCTTTCAGCTGCACTGGCCCAGTGGGAAAGAAAAATAATTTACAAGGGCCTTCTGTAAAGTGGCTGATAGGGCTGACACCACCAAAATCTGTGTTATCTACACAGCTCTTCTGTGTATCAGCAGCCTGTTGTCACACTGGAGAGAAAACTCCAGTGCAGAAATGTCCTCCAAACCAGAGAATACCAAATAATGTGTCACCACTGCATGTGCTGAGCACTGGTGCTCTTGGATTGGCTGCTACCAGTTATGGTTTCTATGGGAAATCAGATGGTTGATTTTGCATTACAGACCCCAGGGAATGTGGCTGGCAGAGCCTACCCTTTCCAAGCACTTCTGTCTGGAGCACCTGAGGCAAACTGGCCCAGGCCCAAACCTGTGTAATGGGCTTGGCACACAAGTACAGAAGTGTTGCTAGGGCCACCCTGAACCTCTTTCAAGCACTGTTTCATTAGCCAAGGTGATTGAAATCTAGCTGGTATGTTCAGTGCACCAAAATCCCCCAAAGCCTGATAATTTTCAGAAGAGCTTTTTAAAGTTGGAAAGTTTTAACGTGGTAAGAGCAAACTTGTAATGAAACCTGTAGGTTCCACTTGTAGAAAAGGGCTTGGGTTTAATGTGGCTGTAACGAAATCTGATTTGTACCTAAGCTTTCCTGTTGGACCTATTTTCTGGAAGCTCTTCAGAAGCAGCTCGACCATGTTTCTGTCAAGAGCTTTTTTATGCTGCTAGATGCTGGGTTTAACTAAATTTCAGAACATTTTAAAAAAATTCTTTGAACTAGATGGAAAAGGGCTTCCATTTCTTAGTGAAAAGATAAAACACGGGAAATTACATCCTTTTGTATGGCCTTAAGTGCTTCTAAGCAGCACATTACATTGCTCATGTAATGTCCTAATAATTGTCCTACATCTGTCAGAAGGAAAGGTACACCTAAAAAGCTGCAAAGTGGTGGTGCTTCCACCCCCACCACCCCCATATGGTTCAGAAGACATTTATGTCCTGTAGTTCGAAACAATTTAATCCTACTACAACTCTCTTGAGTGCCCTTTGCTTGCTGTGGTCCTTCTATTATATGAATCTCATTTAGATTAGTGGGAGGAAGAAGGTGGTTTTCTATTGAATGTACCTTACATAACAGTGGAGGGGCAGAAAAACATTGCTGGAGTGCTTTGTGTGCTCACCACCTTTTGCCCCTTTTTACTTCACTGGGTTTCAGCCTCTTCTCTGAAGACACACACAAAGAACTAGTGGAGTAAATCATCCTTCACTAAAACTCATGCTTTTTATTTTCCTCTAAACATATTAGTCACCTTATGAGCATGAACTTTCATCACGTCAATATCCCCTGTAATTGAGAAAAATGTATTGTATTTTCCCTTGCACTTCTGTGAGTAAACATCTTTCTCACGTTTCTCAAACACCAGCTTACAAAGCTCTTTCATTGTTGGCCTCTTCAAGGTCTTCACATCTCAACATGACTATCCAAACGTGACTACCTGACCATACCTGCTCGTTCCTTTGGAAAGCAGCTGTACAGATTTGGTATACAGGGGGGTTTGCAACAATGCTGTACTTCACCTGAATGCAGTCATTCTTTCTGGGGGCAGAGGAGCAGGAGACAATCCCTTTGGTGCAATGCAGTGGTGTCTGGGAATACGATCTCACTGAAATGGTGGAAGCTTAAGTAAAGTTTAATAAAGACTTTCTGAACTGAGGTTGTTTATAGCATAGTTAAGGCCAAGTTATCTTTCACAAACATGAGATCACAGAAAATTCCTCAGCCACTATGACAGCTGAGAGGATTTTTCTTAATAGTCTGACTACAACACATTTTTTCCCTTCATTGACTGAGACTAATCTAAAAAGTCAGTTGAAGTATTCTTTTAATTAAAAGAAAAATACAAATGCATTTTGGTGCTGAATGTCTAAGGAGGGAATATGGGAAAAAAATCAGCTACACTGCAACATCTCTCAAGAAAACAACTGAACTCCAGAACTAATGTCGTGCTTTGTAGATCCCTAAGCTATTTAGTAAAAATTCACTCCTGAATAAATGATAATCAGGCTGAACTGTCAAATCATGTGCTATTGCTATGGGACCTGGGGGTTTTTTGAACTTAAAACTTCAGGCTCTGTGAAACATTTGCGTAGACTGAATGCGCAAGGTGCCATGGATTAACAACACGGACCCATGTGGAATGTGTTTGAAGTTTTCAAGAAGTTCTCCTGCCAGACTTCATTCTTTAATGACCTTTGATACACCTTGGATAGCGGAAAGGCAGTTCAGAATCGTATCTTGTAATCGTATGATTTTGGCAGCTATCAGAAGATGAGGGATGCTAAAAGTTAAGGCTTTTATCCACAAACAATGGTGTATATTAATAAACTCTATACCATATTTACAAATGCTTTCTCTTGTATTAAAACTAACAGTATTCTGTTCACAGTGCCAATGTTTTTACAGGTAGCAATCATCCCACAGTACGCCAGTATTTTGGCATGGGAATCAGTAGCGCTTTCTATTTACAGAAAATGTACACATATGAATATAAACAGGTAACTTGAAACAGTACTCAAAAGATAGATCTGTTTGTGTTTCAAAGGTTTAGACTGTACTACACCTTCCCTTTCAGCTGCGAGGGAATACTGTTCCTTGCAATGAGAAGATGCCCGTCTTTTATCCAAAGTGGCATAAAAATGATTACCAAAACGAGCCTTGTTACACTGGAGGTGTGTATACGGAGAGTAACTTCAGTCCAAGGTTTATAGTTCTGTTTAGTGCACAGAATACAAAAGTTAAAAAGGTTTTTAACTACTAAAACAACCCAACTCTGCCCTCTGCGAGCACCGTCCCGCTCAGTCCGTGTCCTCTGGATGCTGGAGATGCTGGTGGTTTAACGCGCAGCCCAGCTGCCAGCCTAGAAAGGGTGTGGCACTCTGGGCCTATATACATATGTCACAATATGACTTGTGGTAAATGAGAAGGTCACCAAGAGTGCCTCTCTGTGCCCCCTGTTCTCTCAGCAATCCTCCCTGCCTCATAGCAGTCAGAACTGGCCTGGCTTCCCTGCTGCTGACTGGGACTCTGCATTGGGGCAGTTCGGGATCAAGAGTGACTAATGGCATCAGGCATGCGCAGGATGGAGAGAGGAGAGGAGAGGAACGTGAAGATCAGAAGGAGACCCAGCAGAACCATGGGCGTGTTCGTGAGGACCCTTAAGAGCTTTGCCATTTCTTGCCTTTGCACGGTGTTGACAGCAGGCTCCTGCTCCCCGGGACCTTGTTTGCTGCTGTGACCAAGACGGAGATAGCAGTGCTAGAAGGAAAAGTGCAAAGCTGCCACTAAGGAGTCTCTTCTTCATTTAAAGTCTGTTCCTGGCTGCCAGTCACTTGGCCTGAGTGGTCGTTGCTCCTACTACTGCTGTGTTGCTTGTGGAGCAAACTTCTCCACTTGGCCTTGTTCCTCCTGAGATGGTTTAGCATATTTTCAGATAGGGGAGTGCTGCCTGTAAACTGGGCCCACCTCTCAAAGAGTGGCTCAACGATGTATGTCATGAACCCTGGAGAAACACACAAAGGACAGCTGGTGAGCAATAAATTAATTCCACAAGTGCACTGCCCCAGCGAGTGCCTTGAAAGCACAAAGCAAAGTAAGTGGCAAAAGCCCTGATGAGAAATAACAAAGTCTCAAACAGACATCAATTCCTTTTGAAATGCACAGCTTTTGACCAGCATACATGACAAGATACGGCTTTATCTGCATGTGTCATAGTAAACTCTGTGACAGTCAGCAACCCTTCGAGGAGACTGCAGACAAGACAGTAATCAGTGTTTAACACTGGCTGCAATATTTTCCCATGGGTATTTTTCCCCTGTGCAAAGACTCCTTTGTCTTTCTGTTGAACATATGGCTTAGATAGGTTTCTTTTTGAACATTTTAATTCAGAACATATTTTTTAACTCTTATGGTATCCACAGCTCTTACTGTTAAAACAACTGGATCAAAGTGGGGCACATGGTGGATAGAAGTTTATCTTAGAGCTTTTGCCATGGTGAGATAAACATGAAGAGAATTAAACTAGTACTTACCAATCTGGATGCTTGGTACTGTATCCTTTTGCTGATTACAAAGGGGGCTTATTTCCAGTTCAAATTTTTGTTCCAGATCACCTGCACAAAAAGAAAAAAAAATTTTTTTTCTGCCACTTTTATCTCTTCTCCATACCTATGCCACACTTACAGCATCTGCAACTGTGTGAGGAGTTGGAATCTTCTACCAATGATGACCATGGTAATTCATATTACCATACATGGTAAATACCTTCATTTCCTGGACTTTTTCTTTTTCGGTATCAGAGAAACCGATAATCCATATAAAGAAAAATTTAAGAAAAGAAGACTTTTAGATGAACATTAAATCTGAGCATGTAAGTGTTCTGAGGACCTTAATTTTTAAAATGGACTCTCTCATGTGAAAGATTTTTAAGACACTCTAGTTCATTTACTCATTGTTCAAATCTCTTCCTACCAGAAAATTGCAGCAGATCAATTTTAGAAGAAACGCATCTCCAGTAGTACTGCAGTGGAAATTGCTGGTGTGTTCTTGTGTAAGTGGCTTGTAAAGGGAAGAGTGTTGGAGCCTGGCAGCCCACAGCTGTGGATGCACTAACAAACTAGTAAGGGCCAAAGCACTGACTCCAGCAACATTTCAAGTGCCAAGAGCTATGGAGCTCAAGTTATAAACGTGGAAAAAGGATGAAATGAAAAGTCTGTCTTATTACTGTGCAGTAGCTGGGTATCAAGCTATGGCTTTGCTGCTGCACTGAGCAGGTTTATTTCCTGGGTCATCCAGGACATCCCCAGAGAGGCATCTGCACAGGACTGACTCGAGACAGCAAAGTAGTTGGCTGAACTCCTAGCCAACTTCATAGCAGAGGATTTGACTAATTGGACCAGGAGGTCTCCAGTTCCAAATCCGGGACTGCCCTGAAGATTCCTGCAAACAGCTCCTGCTGTGACCAGCCCTGAGGACTGTTTCAAACTGTTGGAAGAAAAACCTGGCTGGGGGATCTGCTCACTCCAGATGCTACCTGAGATTGCTCCAGATGCAGAATTGACCAGGTTTGCCATTGAGAAGACGCTTGTAAACAGTCAGTAGAAATTATTCCTGCAGAAACAGTCACACAGGACAGGCTTCTGTACATAGTNAGATTTTTTTTATGAAGTTGAAGGTAATCTATAGCTACAACCATGCTGGCTTTAAGAATTCACCAGAAAAACATCTCAGAGGGTGTAATTTGCTCACTGCCATGCAAGACAACAGTCACTTTTTCTGCTGCAGAGACTGCATTCCCCCGTGCCTGCAATTACTTCATGCAAAGATTGCTCTAAGTTTTGGGTGTAGGGGTTTTCTTAAAACTAACACTCTCTGTCTGTGAGTGCAACACATTCATCCTTTGTGACTGTTAGCCTTCCCTGCCAGTGTACAATCCTGGTTACTGCCTGAGGAACAGGACCTTTCCTGTCTACAGCATGGAAGGGAAGTGAGAGTTAACTGCATGCAAGCTAAGATGTGCCACTTCCCCTCAGCCAATAATATTTTGTCCATCTGATTTACTAATAAGGATGTAGGGAGGGCCGGTTAGGAAAAACTTTCCTGTAAGAAAGAGAGACCTGCTGGTTTAGACAAAACACTGTATTCAACCTATGAAGAAACATTTTGCTTTAAATCCACTGATTTTGTTTAAAAGCTCTTTCCTCCCCACTAACAGTTTTTGCTATTGTGCTACTGTGCTACTCAGGTTCTAGCTCCATATGAAACACTCTGTGCATTTCTAAGCCTTGCTATTCTTCCCTCTACAGCATGCAATCACTTCTTAAATGTGAGCAGAGTATGTTCAGTCCTAATTGAGTACTTAAAAAATATAAAAACATTTTTAGCTTCATGAACAATCAAAAGGAACAATTTAGCAAAACGGAGACACAATAACAGTTTCTCATGTTTCCAAATGTGCAATTTGTCGTCTTCTCATCTACGCCTCCAAAAATTTCTGAAAGTTTCTAGCTCCGGTGATATCCACTCTGTAGGTGTTCTGGGTAGAAAATGGTTGACCTGTCTGGCTCAAAGTACATCCACATCTTCTTGTCTTTCAGAAATTACTTAATTGACAAAAATAAGATTTGCTTTTGCATGGTAAGAACTTAAAATGATGGTCTATTTTTTTTGTTTCAAGTTACTATAAAAGGAACTGCATGAATTTGTTTCTGAGAACTTTCATGCTAGGGAAAACCTAAGTAATTTTAAAAGCTCATCAGAGAAACTGATAATTAATGTTGCTTCAACATTAGCCATTTTCTTGAAAGCTTTTTCTTGCTACTTTCAGCTTAAAATATACAAATCAAGTTTTATTAGTTACTCTGTGTTCCTAGCTGTGTTGACTTTTAAAAGATCTGAGAACAAAGTATTTTTCTAGGAAAGGTTTTTGTTAGGAGCTGCTGTGGGCGTCAGATGCTCCCTGAAATGTACCCGGATTGTGTATTTTATTCACTAACGTGTAGTGTAGACGCACCAGAGCACTGGAAGATCAGGATCTGAGTCTCTATTAAAATGGCCTTAGAAATGTTCATGATGTTAAAACTTTGTATCTGTTCCAGAATGAAGAATAAACAAAGCACTAATTGTGATATTATCTGTCTCGTAGTTAAAAATCAAAACACGAGACCTTAGGTTTCCAAATGTTAAACTTAGTGCCAAAAAATACCTTCAAGCCCTGTTACTGTGTGTAAGGGGGTAGAGAGGTCTACAAAAACACTTTAAAGGGATAATGGTATCTAAATGCCACTAAATGCATGCTATTTAATACTGGGGGTGTTGTACCACTGAACAGGATTATACAGCCACTAGTGATAGACCACAGCTTCTAAAGAATAAAATGTTTCTACAAAAAAATGCTCCTTTTCTCCCTGTTATGCTTCTTACTGGTCTCATGTACTCAGGTAATCCCTGTCAGAGGTATTTTTTAGACATTAGACTAACTAATCTGAAGGGCAGTGGAAAAGCTTACATTTCTAAGAGTTGAGCTGTCTTCCTTAGCATGGTCTACCAATCCACCAAAGGTGAGGTACTGCACCTCATGAGCTGCATACTGATTGTGCCTTCACTACACATCTGACTAACTAAACCTGCATTGGGCAAGTTGCTTATGTTGTTTCAAAGGCATCAAAGTCAAAGACAATTCACCAGCTTAAACTGACATTGGCTGAAAATTAACTTGCTGACCTGTTTTGTCCTTGTTACTGACTAACTATACCAGGTACAAGCTCAGATGTGGCTTAATTTTGTAGTGCAGAATGTTAAAGGAACTAAGACCTTCATTGTGTGCTCTTCCACTTGCCTTCAACTCTCAGGATGCTCTGAACAAAGAATTTAGCAGTGATTAAACTCTGCTGCACCCTGTATTGTAGCACAGCATGACCTTGCCTATGCAGATAGAGCCAAATGGTGTAATTACTGTGTTTCAAAAAAAACTCTGCTTGACTGTGCTCTCTGCAGGGGTCTGAAAACATTTGCAGTAGGTTCTAGCTGAGGTTTGGCTTGCCTGCTTTGGCCCTTTCAACAGCATGCTGGGAAGCGTGTTTGAACCCTTTCTCTGCAATTGCAGGCAGAAAAATGTGTCATATTTGGGAAACAGTGAGGGTAAGGCTCCCATCAGAGCTGTAGTGGGAGCATGAAAAGCGAGACAAAACACAGTGCTAGGATTTTGGGGCAGCGTGGTGCCGGCACCATTCCAGCTCAGAAAGGCTCATGGTGACTGGAGGGTCTCAGAGAAGAACCCAGCCATGGGCTTTTCAGCTGAATTCAAGTGCTGAGGCACAGCAAAACCCTCCCTCCTGCCTGATGCTGGTAGAGAAGCAGAGAAACACTTGTTGCTCTTCTACCCCTTCCCACTTTCCCAGCGAGGCAGCGCATCTCTGAACAGCTCATTGTCAAGGGACATTTCAGTGCTACCTCTGACTTGTCACACAGAAACCATGGAAAGCTGAGGTGAAAGGGCACCGCTGTGAGTTGAAGGGGCTGACCTTGCCGGTAAAACTCTTCACAGACCCGTTCACTCCACTGTTTGCTCAGATCCCAGACCCGGCAAGGGTTGCAAATGTCAGCACACTTGAGTGCAATCTGAAAGCAAGAAGAAAAGTAGTAGTGAGAAAAGAAGTGACTGTTTAGCAGTGCTTCAGCAGTAAATCTGCAGTCGTGCAACTCCCAGGTCCCACCAGCGATGATGGGAAGGGTTAAATTACCTTCCAAGAGACTCAGCCTCACCCAAATGTGCCCTTTGAGGAAAGAGCATTTATTTAAGCTGCAAACAAAACTTTCATTCAGCCCTCCGCTTTACCGCAGTGAGAACAAGAGCGGGGCCACATTCCAAGGCTGCAAAGTGTTTTGGATATTCCTTGCGAGGAATAAGCCAACAAAAGCCTCAGGCTGGCTCTTGCTGACTGCTTGGCTCAGCATCCATGGCTGATGACAAGGAAGGGAAGAGCCAAGCTGGTGTATTTGGGCATGATTTCTCTGCGGTCCCAGCGAGTGACCTTGCATCTCCCTTCAATTACACTTCATCTTAATGTCTGCATATTTTTGTTTACAAAGCTAAGCACAGGCTCTCCACACTGCCCCTGGCCTGGTTCCACTTCGTTAACTAGTACTTTTAAGTGTTTTGTAGGAGAATGAGTACAGGGGAAAAGGTTTTTTAAACCGAGTAACTACTTCAGAAAAGTAAACCGTGTCATAGTCTGCCTGTCTTAATACCTTAGAACAAAATCTCACGTGACTTATTTCTTCACAGACTGAACAGAGTCATTCAGTCTAACAGAAGTCAGAAGTCATTCTGGCACCCAGGAAGAAAATGTAAGTATTTCCTGTAAGAATTCAGACCCGTGAACCAGCAGAGAGAAATCTCCAAGTCATTTTTCTCTTTGGATTAACCTGAATATTCAAACATTCCTTAGCTTACTCCAATCAATCAAGACTTCTTGATTTTTTTTCTTCTTCCATAACTAATCCATCAGGTAAGTCAATCTCACTATCTGTTCCCTTGTTCCTAATTCCTAGTGCATAAGAAACCTTTTTTGCCACAGCTGGGAGCTGTAATTCCTCTGCTTTTGGCATTTGCACAACTTTCTTGCCTCATCTGTCTAGAAATCTGGTCAACCTGCCACCCTTTCCTGCACAGTCTGTGCAGGAATCTGACGGAAGACCGTGTTTGAGGCAGGACAGATCAGAATCTACTACATTTCCCATGCCGCTGGAGGGGGAAGAATTAACAGATCAGCACTTCTTTCCTTGCAGCTGTCACCTTCTCTGTGACTTTGATGGAAGGAAAAAATGGAGGTGTTTGTTTTATATATGAAAAAGATTACTTCAACTTCTTTATGTATTTAGGAATGAAATTAATGTAATTTCTCCAAAGAAGCAAGTATATATAGCTACGTTAATCACAATAATGCTTTAATAGGTAGAGATTTATTCTGGAGAGTCTGCTAATGGCCGCTGCTTAGCTGGAAGAACCAGTGTGAACCCATTTAATTTTTGAATAAACTATGGGCTTTTCATTAGCTGGGCAGATGCACTAGGGAAGCATCTGCTGCCATGGCAACAGCTGTCTCTGCAGAGGCAGTTTCTGAGCATCCATCACAGGAACAGGACTCAGAGACCTGATGTCAGGCTGTCCTGAAAAGAACACCAACAATGGGGCTCTCCTGCATGGTGCTAGAAAATAACACCAGTGGAGTGACATTTGTCAGAAGAGAGAGACACTACAGTTGAAGCATTACCTGGCAAGAGAAGCAGTGTTCTGGAAATAAAATAATTACCAGCTTATCTTCATTCCTTAGCATCTGACACTCTCCTGTATCTGTTGCATTCACAGCTTTTTAACTCAAGGAAATAACATAAGGAAATACAGGAGGCACCTTATGCTTCCCTGATGTGCCAGAAGGTGGCAGAAGGGAGGTGTTTATGGTAATTCGTAAGGAGAGGCTCATGTCCAGACATGCTATAATATAATACTCTTAATGTATAACAGGAAATACTGTGACAGGAAAAATTAATAAAAGCAATTAAAAAAAAAACACTTTTGAAGTTACCTGAAGCATGAAATGTCTGTCTTGGGCATCCTCCAGCCTCAAATCCTGATTGTCAAGGTGAGATTTCAGACGGATCAAAAACTCATTCTGCCTGTTGATGTCTGTGGCCAAGATCAGGGAGCCCAACTGCTGCTCAATGTCCTGTCTGCAATGAAGGTAAATAAGCCCCTTTAATCATGGAACCATTCAACATTAAGAGCTCAAAACAACCTGCTCTGGATCACTGAGCTGGCATAAAGCCCCCTCTTTCTTTATGAACCCAGTCTGATCTGTTTGGTCAGTCTCTGCCGGGCTTTGCAGGGTACAACTGTTCTACCTGCCCAAATGGGTTCAAGAAGAATAGATAACGTAGAAGAAAAATTCTTGATGGCACAAGTTGTTCTGAAAGCTTCTGAAAGTGCTAGGAAAGTACAAAAAAACACCCTGAAACAGCATGTTGCATCAAGAAAAATGCTCACGTCTTACTTCAGCTGCTCAGAGCTAAGTGGTGAATACTGCAACTCTGAAGTTGCAGTCAAAGTTGTGAAGGTCTAGACTGAAGTCCTTTGAAGTTGTTGGTCTGATGCAAAGAATTTCTGGAGGGATATAGAGCTTTTTGCTTCCAGGTAACTTGTTTGTATTCTTGGTAGGGTCACCTGTGATTTAAAATTTAATACTGCAGTCTGTTCAGTCTCCCATCCTTGGTGGGACTAACACAAGTAAAAAGCTAGCAGCAACTTGGCCAAGGTGCACATGTGGCTGCTCTTTTTGCTTTATCTATGAAGACTGAGCCACATTCCCTCAGTAAGGTGTGGAAGTCTGGAGCAGTCTTGATGCTCCTCGACCAGCTCCTTCAATTTCCTGTTTTTAATCACTAAATCTTTCCAAATTCAGTTGGCGCTATGTAAAATGAAAAATGCCAACAATCCATCTGAACAAGTCCACTCTTGCTGGGACTCCCCGTGTTCCTGGTGCTGAAGAGTGGCCATTCCTGTGCTGCAGAAGTGGACAGGTCTTAAAAAATACTTCTGCTGTTTAACTTTGTCTCATGATTTCATAGTGGCACCAAGAAGGGGCAGGAAGTTCAGCCTATTCTGAAGCCTGAGCCTCTCTGCCAGCGTGCTTTTAAGAAGTGAGAAGGAGGCCATGGCCCAGTTTCAGTGATTCTGGTGGACACTTACGTGACCTCCTTGGGCAGGTGGGCGAGCAGCCGTGACTCTCGAAGCATGCCTATGGTAGAGCGCCAGTGGTGGTTCTCCAGCACGGAAACGTTCTGGGGAGGAATAACACCAATAAATGCAAGCATTAGGGTGGTATCCATGGCACAGATATGGATTTGCCGCATCACACGTTGGGCATGCTGTAACATGAGCCTAAAATGCCTGCTTTTCAGCCATGGCTGGATTAGAGTAATTGGTCTAGATTTCTACAGTTAAGGACTTTGTGCTTCTGGGTTTCTTAGCTAAGGTGAGCCCTAGAGGCCTGTTGTTCTGCAGTTTTTGAGTCCTGCTGTGAACAGAGGAGCTAATCTCATCTGAGTGGGAGGTAGCTTGCATTCTAACAGATTTATTAACAAATGAATTAAAGCAGGAGTGCAAGATCGTATTTTTACCTCCTATTTATTCCAGGTTGACTTTTCAGCCTCTACAGTTCGAATGCAGAACAGACAAGGAAAAGAAAACTCAGCTGCCAAATTTCCTTTTGAGTCAGGGAACTGGAAGCTGCCTGCAGCTGTTCAGTGAAAGCAAGAGGAATAGCAGTACTGCTGAGCATTTGCAGGCTTCAGCAACTTAGTCTGTGACAAATTTTGACTCCACTTTGTTTCCTTGCTTTCAACTAAGTGGAACCAAAGTTAGGTTGGAAAAAAACTGCTAGGGAGCTGAAACCCAGCTTTCTAGGTTGTCAGTAAATTACAACAAATTTGGTATCTTATGTCTGATGACTTGAAATTACTATCCTAACACACAATGCATTTTCCCATCATCAGTTGTTTAGTTCACAGAGTACTTTCTACCACCAAATGCCTCAGAAATGTCACTTGTTCAGAAACCTCTCTCATCTGTTCCCTGTTTTGGACAGTTCACAGCTTTTGCAGTAGATAAGCACTGGAGAAGAAAAACAAAACAAAACACAGACAAAGCTTTTGAGCAGGCAGCAGTACAAGGACTCCACCCTGTCACTGCCAGCTGGGGAAGTGGAGTCAGAATCCCTCTCTCCAGCCACTGTCCATCTCTAGCTCCCTCACGCACAGTCGCACAGCTCTGAGGTGTTGCTGCCATAGTACTGCCTTTCCCATGGGACATGATGTGCAGTTTCCACTTTTCCAAGAGGGACTGAGCGGTATTTTCTCCCTAAGTCTTCCCCAGCTTTCTTTGTAGTCATATCTAAAACTGTTGAAACGCTAAACATTGCCAGTAACCAAGATCCAATTTGCATTTTGATCATCTTGCCTAGTGCAAAGCTGAGAGTACAAATTGGACTGACTTCCTATCACAGTACTTTCCGCAGTGCTTTTTGTTGCTTCTGAATTCACACAAACAAGGTTGCTTTGGTATTTCTCTCGGTTTGTCTACTGGTTTCCTTTACGTAAAGCAGATTCTGGGGGAAAAAAACCAAGTAAAACCAACTCCAAAACTTTCAAATCATGCAAAACCCAATTCATTTTCTTAGGAAGAGCTGATGGACTCAGATCTTAACATCAGTTATACAATATAGAAATTACTTTTGACAGCAATTCTGTTCATTTGCCAGCTTAAACATCCCTTTCCTCCTTTTGCCTAAATACATCAGGATGAACTTCTGCAACCCTATACTCTGACCAAGAAAAATAAGAGAATGAAATAGGACATAATGACATTTTTTTTGTTTTTTTTCACCTACCCAGTCACAGAGCTGATTACTGGTCCCAAGAGTCATCCCATGGCCACAGGCTGCCATCTTCCTATTAAATTGGACAAACTCTACCTGACTGTCAGCTTTGGCTTTTGGCAAGGCTTACACTTGTTTAAGACAGTGCCTGTGTGCATAGTTTCCTGCAACCCTGGTCTGACTGCATCCTTGAAACACTGCGACCAGGGAGATCCCCCTTGGAGCACCCTGTGTCCCCACATCCCTTCCAGCGTGACAGTCCTACTCGCTGTGAGGAGCTGCTTCAGCAGCGCCTGCCGCAAACAGGGAAAGACACTCCATGGATGCAGCTGCTCCTTGGCCATACTGAAGGCCAGCCGGAACAGGGCTGAGGCTCCTGAGACCTTTCCTGCATCCAATTAGTAGATACTCGTAGGAAAAAGCAAATTCAGGCAGTCATCTCACAGTATTTCTGCTTCTCTAAGGTTCTGCTTTTGCCTGCTGCTATAGAGGGAACCTTAAACTGACACTGCTGCACTGTTTAGTTTCCCACACTGAAACTACAGGGAGGAGGGAAAAGGAAAGGTCATGTTAACAAGCAACAACTGAGCATGAAGTCATATGACTCTACTCTTAAATGTAAGGAGCCAGAATCCCTGAAGCGGCTGCCAGCAATTAGTAGAGTCAGCTATTCCACCTAGGAAAACACTACTGCTTTATTAAGACTAATTGCCATGAGCTATCTGATCACCCAGGCTGGTGGGAGACAACCCATGCAGGGAAAGTCTCTGTGCTGGCTTGTAGACCGGGCTCTAAGCTCTGCTTCACGTGGTGTTTTAGTTTTTTAAAAAAACTGAGTAGTGCAGCTTTGCTTTAAAGGCTGCACTGTAGGAAGCTTCTGTCACATTTACAGCCCAAGCCCAGCAGATTGCTACAACAGAGACTTCAGGACTATGACTGTTTATTTTACTTAAGCTACCACAATTTCTCCAATCTGTTACTTTGAGTTATTTGAACCACTGCATTCAACATACATATTTGAAAAAGAACAGTAACTTGAAGAGAGACTTGCTACTAAATAGGTGCAGAGCAAACTTCAATTTTAATTCAAAGGGGATCAGAATTTCTTTCAATCTCTTCAATCTATTACTACTCATTGAGCAGTTGGTTTAACTACATAATGTTAAATAGTCAAAAATGACACTTAGAAACACTGCTTTTAAGGAAGACTGTAAAAAAGAACTATTTTTACTGATGCCCAAAATGTACTTTCCTATTTCCAGCTTACCTACATCTATATTAAAGTTGTAAAGCATCCTTTGATAGTTTTCTGAAACCTGTTCTGTACTACAGATGTTGTATGTGATCTATCCACACTTCTAAACTTTTACCCTTCATTTAAAGGCCAGACAATACAAGTTAGATGTAAAGTCTGCATCACATTACAAGGAATGCTGTTGTGCTCCTCACAGGAAAACTAAGTGACCTCCAGACCACTAGAGTTACCTTCCATGCTCTCAACTGTCCTTGTAATGCTGGAGATTTCAATGAACTGCTCTTACTTTTGTAGAAAATTATGGTGAGTGCAATCACATGCTATAGACTCTTGTGGAAATTATCCTATAGATTACAAAACGAATATGATGCAAGACACTTTTTTTACACAAAAAGTGTCTTACATCATAGAATATGGATTTAGTTCAAAAATAAATATTGAAAGCTCTGAAGTCCTTGGTGATGTCTTCCTGAAATATGACTCTTCTCACATATGCACTTCAGAAGCTGTCAAACACTTTACATCATCGTCAAAAAATGACCCACCTCATTTTGAAGAACCTTTTCTTCCAAATGTAAATGTAAAGTTCTAATTAAAATGTCAAGACACATTTAAAAGCATAGAAATGCCATA
The DNA here is from genome assembly GCA_013390105.1 of Tichodroma muraria. Lineage (NCBI taxonomy): Eukaryota > Metazoa > Chordata > Aves > Passeriformes > Sittidae > Tichodroma > Tichodroma muraria. Next base: position 8,321 of record WAAG01042888.1, on the reverse strand, counting down.
CATGGATAAGTCCACTTGTCTCAATGACAGATGAGTGCCAGCTCTATTAAAACTTACTTTCATTTGATCTCTTTTTTGTGATTAATCCCAGCAATTCTGTGTCTCTGCTACTTAAAAAACCAAAAATCTAAGAACTTTGTTTCAGTTTCAAGCACATGTTAAAGTACATGTTTTAAAGACGATTCACTAAATCTAAATTTTTGACTAAAAATGTTTTCTGCAAAGCTTTTTTCCAGGAGTTATTTTTATTGGCATCCATATACTGTATACTACTAAAATCTTTGGAAACAATGTGGGATCATTTTCAGTTAAAATAACTCAGACTTGCCAGTGAATGTCCTTAAGTAGGGTACTTCAGATCTCATTTGCTGTTGGAAGATTGCATTTTCTGCTTTGTCACTGCCTTTCCTAACCAACATTTGTGAGTATATTCAAACCCAAATAACTGAGCAGAAACCACTTCTCCAAGATACTAATATTTTAGCTATATGTCTTTCAGACTAGCTTGATTTTTCAACCTAATTATAAAGTACTATTTGCCACTATTAATTTGAGAAGGAATTGTTTGTACCTTTTCACAACAAGGAATTTTGTGGAATGGCTCTACTCACTCCTCTTCAAAGTACCCTTACCATTCCAAAAGTACCCCAGCTTAGGTCCCTCGCTTTTTTCCCTCCTCATTCAGATAGCCTGACTTTTAGAAGAGACTGGACCAGAAACATATGGGTGTGACATAATAAGCTGCATCAGCTTATGATGAGGCCAGTCACAAAGTTTGCAGTGTTTGAGCACCACTGTGCCTTGGCTGGGGCTCCCACAGTCCAGCCCATTCCTATGTCTGAGGGCAGGAGAGTTGCACCGTTAGACGATCCACTTCCTATGGGAAAACCCAAATGTTGCTTGTGTAAGGTAGAAAAAGAGAGACTCTCTTATCAAGTAGTAGGCACATCTCAGCAATCTCTCAATTTGCTAAGTATGTGTATGTAGCTACTAGTGAGTCTTCAGGTAGATTAATTTTTAACATGGGATATTCTCTTTCTGACAACCTCCACAAAGGCTGAAATTGACTCTTCCAAAGTGGCCGGAAAGCAGCCCAGTGGGAGTGCTGGTTGACAGCTGACTGAACAAGAGCCAGCATGTGCCCAGGTGGCCAAGAAGGCTGATGGCATCCTGGCCTGGATCAGCAATAGTGTGACCAGGAGGACCAGGGAAGGGATTGTTCCCCTGTACTGGCCAGTGGTGAGGCCACACTTCAAGTGCTGTGTCCAGTTCTTGGCCCCTCACCTAAAAAAGGACATTGAGGTGCTGGAGCATGTCCAGAGAAGAGCAACAAGGCTAATGAAAAGAGAATGTGTCTTACAAAGAGTGGCTGAGGGAGCTGGAGGCTGGTCTCTCCTGCCATGCCTGCAGTGAGAGGACCAGAAGGAATGGCCTTAAGCTGAGACAGGGGAGATTCAGATTAGATAGTAGAAAAAAACTGTCACTGTTAGGGTGGTCAGGCACTGGATCAGGTTACTCAGGGAGGTGGTGGAGTCACCATTCCTGGAGGGGTTTAAGAGGTGTCTGGATCTGGCACCAGGTGCTGGGTGAACAGTTGGGTTGGACCTGATGATCTTAGCCTTCATGATCCTATGAGTCTGTGATTCTGAAGGCTAGAAATCAATACTATGTCCATTGTGTGAACCTGTGAATTATGGTTAGTGCAACCAAAATTAAGATGTACAGCACTGCTCTGGCACACTGTATATGTAAGTACAATGCAAAGAATAGAGAGATGTGCATATATAATAACAACGTACACGTGTGTGGAGATTATACTCATAGGACAGTTTTAGATAAAATACAGAGCTACAATGATTGCCACGGGCCAAAACCTCAGATACATTCAAAAAGGACCACAAAAATCAGGCAGCATGGGTTCATTGCTAGTTCTTGTTATTGAACAAGAGGGTCTGTGTTTTTGTTTCAGGAAGTGTTCTACCACTGCTTGCCAGAGCTGAAAGGATGTATACTAGGTGAAGGACAAGTCTACTTATCCCAGACTTATGCTTCTCTCTGAGATCTTTTACAGTGACACTCCTCGAGATACAAAGAAAGAATTTCAGGAAAGCCACTAGGTCACACCACAGGCTGTCTAGACCACCATCCTGTTTCTAAGAGCAGACAGTAAATGTCTACAACTCCTCCTTTGGTTTCATCTGTCTTCTATTTTTTTTTTTAATGTAGTGTTCATTAAGTGTTTTACTACAGCCACATGAAGCAAAGGTTTCTCTTAATGCAATACCAATTTAGAGCATGCCTGCTGCTTACTTGCTCACTGAAAGAAGAGGAAATCTTCTTGTCGTGATTTTACATCTCCTACACACAGTTCCTCACCCCAGATGATCTACAGCAGAAACAACCCAGGCAACTGATCTGGCTTAAATGTCCTCAAAAAAATCTTGACATTTCCACCTTTTTTCCTGTATCAGCTTTGCTGTAAGAAGTGACACCCAATGGGGTGCTTGACTGAAATTATCCAGACTCCAAAGTGCAGGATGACTTGACCTCCATCCTCCCGCTGCCAGATTTTGGCATTGAAAGGTCACTGCAAATTGCTTAAACTCTCCTTGACTGCATTTTACACATTAGCAACTCGATGAGCAGTTTTACCTGGTACAAGCTGGCAAGGTGGTGTTTAGTTTTAATCAGAAAGGGTTGGTTGACCCCGGGGTGATCCACGTCATGAGCTGCAGCAGCGAGCAGTCCAAGCATGATGTCCGATGGGGTGAGGAAGCTGGCAAGCTGAATCATCACACACATTAATCACAACAAGAACATGAACAGTAAACACTTCTTTGGTAAATAAACAAACCAGCTGACATCGTGGCATTGCTTGGGTCTGTAGGTATTTGTACACAAATGTCAAGTATAAATTTTGTGAACAACGTTTTTAAGGTAAATGTTGAACATACATCTATAAAGGTATTAGACTATATAATCATATTGTATTACAATTTGTATTTCTTATCTCTTTATCATTCATGGCAATATAAGGATTGATAAGAAGTGCTTGAGCATAATCTCAAACATTTAGTTTAAAAAGCAAATAGGTAGGCTGGCAGGTTATCATATAGAATCCATTGAAAGAGCTCTGCCTCTCCAAGTATTTAGTAATACCAATGAAAGATCAGGCTTCAATTTTCTAGCACAGCTCTGTTATAAAATGCAGAGTTTTATCGACTTCTGAAATTTCAGCCTTGGCTGTTAAATATCTACTCCAGTTCAAGTATACATATTTTATTAGACTACATAATTTACCTTTCTAACTTCAAATATTCAAGTTAGAAAACCTGTCTAGATTTTTTTCTGCTACAGGGCTCATCTGGAAGCAAAAAAAGGTAGTCTTAGAATTTTCTGTTTGTGAGAGTGAGGCAGTTATTATCAGCCCAATGAGCCTGTGCAGAGTACAGGTTTAGGAAATGAAAGAAACATCCTGAGGTGAGAACTGATGAGCAGTATGGTCCAGGTTCTGGATGTTGGCTGTCCTCTGCACTTCCTGGCAAGAAAAGACTTGCAGGAGATGAAAATACAGGAAAGGTGGGGCCTGCTCCTGTCCCCACTTACCATTGCTATATTCTAATGTAACAAACTGCCAGTTCTAGCAGAACGTCCTCTCTTTTGAGCCAAGACAGCGAAGATTAGTTATGTTCTTATACTGTGGCTCAGCACAGCAATATCACAATGCCTTCCAGAAAACACAAGGCAACAACACCCGGATGCTGTGAGGAGCTGCAGCAGCAGTCAAACTCGTGCAGAGGACACCCTTGCAGCAGACCCATCTGAAGGACTGTTTCCCCCTTTCCTGGTGTGGCACTGCACCTAATTTGGTATTTTGAAATAAGGATGTGGGGAGCTTATGCTCTGAGGCGGCTGAGGCACAGGCATGCATTGCCTCCTGCTGAGTTTGATGGGAGAACTGCAGGCATCAGTGGGTGGCTGGGTCACACCGCCATGGTGGCTGGAGCTCCCGCGGCGGCACTTAGACACGATGCCTGCGTGAGGAGAAGTGACTCTCGCGGCTCCACTGAAACATCTCTCATCTGTAGCTGAGGCTGCTCCTGACTTGCTGCTGACTTCCAGCACGCCATCACTTTCTGCTGTCTGGAAGTGTCACTTGGGGGTTTTATTACAATCCTGGGAAAAAAAATCTGAGAACAATCTGATAGCGACATCAGTGTGAAAGGTTGTCATTACCTTGGGCTCCCTCAGATAGCAGTGCATAGCTTGGGTGACATCAGCAGCATGGACAGCGTTGTGGTATGGGTTCTGGCTATGGTAATCTTCTTGAACCATAACTGGGGATCAAAACAGAAAACAAAGATCCTTTTGTCTCTGAATGCCATGGCCACAAGTGGGAACTGGACTTAAAATACAATCTGAGGTTTTGCAGTCAGCTGCCTAAGGAGTTTCTTGAAATAGCTGTAGCTTATTTAAATTGCTGTTTTAATCAGGATACCTTTAGAGAAAAAATGCATGAAAGGATTTGTGAGGCCCAAGGGAATATACTGGGTCTAGTGCATAAATCACCTCTTTCTTGCCTTAGTGAAGGCTCTCATTGAGGAGTAAAATAAACAAGGAAGAGAAGCAAATTTATCCACAACGGAGTGTAATTTATTTAGGCCGCTGTCATAGGGTAGTAGTGTGCCATTAAGGCAGAACCACCTATTTTATGGCAGCAGGGAGTGAGACCCTGATATCCCGCCATCATTTGTTATTTGAGTGATGAAGTACAGCCAAAGGAATTCCTGCATCCCTCAGGTGAAGAATCAAAAAAAACAGCATTGGGGTATTCTCAACAAAATCTTCCGTGACAATTTTAGTCACATCTGTATGTTCATTTTAACATGCCAGTCCCTCTTGCTTTAGTTTGCAGTGCTGAAACTGGTCTAGTTGGACCAGGAGCACCAACCTCTTAACTCTCAGCTTTCTCTCAGACAGAAAAACCACTGAGATGTATGCTTCACACCCCTCTGTCCCTTGCAGCAGTGTGTGCACCATTACATGGTCTTGGGACACCACCATGTGACGCTGGAAGCTGCATGTGATCTTGCCTAAAGCGCTCTCCTAGACACGATCAAATTAGTGGAACAGAGAGCTAACGGGAAGATTTCCCATGGCGCTCGCTGCCAGCCCGAGGAGCGCCAAAGAAAGTCCAAGCCTTCTGTTCATTTCCAGCCACACGAGCATCTGGAGGTACAGTGGGTAATCCCTTAAACTGCGAGTACCACTAGCTCTAATTACCCGACTGTCCACTTCACGTCTGCCCACAGGAGTTAGAAACAGCAGGGAGATTTTTTCTGCCTCCGCACCAGAGGAGCACTTTCCAGAAGCGACAATTAGGCAGTCTTAAAGAAGAGACCCTGCTTTGGAAACTCTGCCCGACAGCCTGAAAAACTGGCATTTAGCTGCTTTCAAAAAGTGATGCAAAAAGTAATTGATTTTGGCCGATTTCTTCTTTTGGTTCACTGACAGCATGGGGCTAATATTTCTGTTGGCAGTAACAGCAGCAGGGGCTTTCATCAACACTATTCAGTGTAGACAGCTTGATATAATTTGTTCAATTTTGCACATAAGCTTTTAACTGCCCTGGGTCTCAGTGGTCTTTTAGTCACTAAAATAATTACACTGCACCACAATTGTACTGTGCACGCATAGGTTCTGCAGTGTCTGTCTGTCTGTGTGGGCCTAAGCCAGCCACATCTCTGCATGGCATACTCTATTTTAAATCACCAGTGTGACTGTGGTGCTGGGATGCTTCAGCCCAATGCAGAGCCTTCTGAAATCCCTCCACTGTCTAGATACTGAACCAAGTACTTGAGTGCCTGCAAAATTTGTGCTGATATATATCACAGACATCTTTTACTGAAATATTTCCAATGACATCGTAATTTTTATATAGACAGACCAAGCCAGTGCCTTCTCTGATGCTCTACTTAAGCTATAAACTTCATTCAAAGATGGCTTTGAGGTGCGCACTTACCAAAAAACCTGTGTAATGTAACCATGTCTAACTGGAAATGGTGAATAAGTCCATGCACATTGAAGAGGTGACAAAGCAGTGTTACAAGACTGTTTCCTAAAAGCAGAAAGGAACAGCTCTTAGATTAACTTTACATGTAGTTACAAACTAAGCAAGGCTAAAAATCTGGGTAATTTCCTATTAGTCAGCTCCTACCACCTCATCTCCAATGAAGTGAGCTTAGATGACTCTCATATACTCAGAAGGCACTTATACGAATTACTCCTATATATAACTAAGACTTGATGGAAAGGTTGTACCAATGGAGTGACATTCTTGTGTCTAGATGCCATAAAATCACATTTGCTGTTTCAATGTAACAGGCAAACTGGTTTTAACTGGAAGAAGGCCAACTGACATGGTCTTAACAAAATCTTTTGACAGGCTTGTCTGAGAGCGACATCATCTTCATAATTCAGGTCTATCTTCAGAAACAACAGAAACAAAAGTGGCTTTTTTGCCACTTTGGTTTGCCATACTGTATTAATTAATTAATTACTAAAAATCAGGAGTTTGGAATTAATTTTTTTGTTTTGTATATGTCTGTATAAACGTGTAACTAACCCATGGAACCTAGCTCACCTACAAGTGCATCTCATAATGATGACACAGACAGGAAAAATGAGTTGCAGCATTTAGAGTCTCAAGTCTCACTGTAATGTTGAACTGGCCATACTGTAAATCCAATACTGGGAACACTGGCAAAATTGAGCCTTACTAGTATTACATGATCAGCTATACATAAACACAGTATTTTAAAAAGATTTCACTGCTTAATTCAGCGGCACTGTTTCCATGAAAGTTAGAATAAACCTCAAACCAACCAACCCGTACTACACATAAACAAAGTCTGAAGGGAGTCTTTTCTTATTTAACGTAACTCAGGAAGGAAAATAAATATCTGTATGAAGAACACTTGGAAACTTACTTGGTCTTGGGTACTGAGCAGGGGCACAGAAAGATAATTTAGAAGAACTATGCTTTTGCTTCCCAGGCAATTTGCAATCCTTTCCATTCTTCACTGCCAGTCACTCAGCTGAATGACCCTCTAAACCAACTTTTTTCTGCATCTTCTGCCCCAGCCAAACCGAGTTAGACTGGGGGTGAGGAACGAGTGATCTCAGTTCTCTGAGCAGTACAGGAAGGGCAAAGGTACGATCATTGCCCTCTTCAGCAGTTACCTGATCAAGAGGTATTGCCTGGCCATTTGTGGGGAAGGGGGATGGTTTCACAGGTGTGTATTTAGAGAAAACATTTCACAGATTTTTATTCTCTTAATGAATTTCCTAATTTTTGCTGCTGAACAGAAGCAAGGGTATCTTCAATCAAATGTCTTTAGCATTGATAGAAAATGACTGGTTATGGAGATCTGGATTTACTGACCAATGTATCTAACAGGTATATTTAAAGCAGCTTGGGAGTTTCACAGGTAAATGAAACAGAAACACCTTCTTGAAAAGGTGACAACAAAAAATGTAGGAGATTAGATTAATACAAAAGCTCACTTTAAACATTACCCTATAGTTCAGGAAAAGCCTGAAAAAGCTCCAGGATGTGATTTAAAAAAAGGTTAAATGTGGCCAATTTTTCTTCAGTAATCTGAACTGGACATATTTAGCGAACAATTAATTAGGGATTTTTTGAATAGTCATATATGAGAAATAGTAAACTAAAGACTTAAAAAATTTACTTACCATTTGTCAAGCGATCAAACAAGAAAATGTCAAAATCCCACATTCCCACTTTGGATAGCATATGCTGGAAAAAACAAATGTGATAAGGCCAATGACTGGTATGTCACACTGTAAAGCAGATTTTAATTATTATTCCACATAAATCAATCATAGGATTGATTACTGCAGCTTTAAAGTTTTTTTCAAGAAACCTACAGAGGTCGTATTTGAAATATCAGAAA